>JABXWE010013128.1:0-35858 GCA_014611495.1 Limonius californicus
TCTCCTATGCCTGTGTTGCGCGTTTAGAGTGCCACAGACATAGAGGACCTACAGCTTAACGTGGGCTCCGAACCACGGGAAGTGTAAACACTTCTACTCCAGAGAAGATTTACTAGGCAGAATACCTCGCTGGTTTGCCATTGCCTTGCGAGGGAGAACGGCCGTTAAAAATCCGATGTTCCGGTACTGGGAATTGAACCCAGGACCTTCAGCGTAAATTAATTTAGGCAAAATTCGTGCGGCTGGAAATGCCGTAATTAAGGCGACGCAGTGGAAAAATTCTACATTCATACGTATTGTTCAAATTGATACGCTGTCATCGACGAGTAACCTTGGGAAGGTTTTTCCCGAACCGAGTGAACGCTTGGGGCTATAGATAAGGAGTCTGGTGCACGGTCGCGCTGATAGCCGTTACATCTTGGAAAGGGAAGGGCATTCAAATCGTACATTTTAAAAATTGTATAACCTTGCCTTGTTGCTTACGATTTCATTACCGTTATTTAAGAATTAATTTAGTATTTGATTTGGTGTCAGTGAATTGTGTCATTGGGGGTTTAATTGGGGATATGTGTACATAGGAAATACTATAGTAATATTCCATTTATTAAGGGAAACAATTTTACGTAAATCATATATACAGGGTACTCCGATAGTGGGTTGATATTGCGTTTTCAAGAGTTCACAGCTTGAACATTTTTTTTTTATTTCTAGATCGTTTTGATCACGCATGAATTCGTTACGCGGAGGCCTCCTACGTTAATGAATGAGCTAAAAATTTAATGGTATCTTATTCTAGTAGCGCAATAAATGTCCTTAAAATTGTTTGTGTCTCGCCCAATTTAAGTTTAGTTACGTTAAGTTCCATGAACGTAAAATTGGGACTGCTAATTTATTTTACTTTGTATCGAAGTATTAGAATTGTGGGTGTTTTTTTATTAATTAAAAAAGAGATTTGGTTGCAACTTGTCTTTTCTTTTACGACGAATTATCTGGAATTAAGTTTACATAAAGGATAGGAGATATAAAGGTAGGTGATTATCTATCTTGGGGTCCGACTTCCCATTTACGATGTTAGTAAATTATAAGTCGGTGGCGCCTATAAATTAATTGTTGGAACCTACTCCTTCTTCGATTGGGTTTCCGAGATACTAACATCTGTCAAACTTGTTAATTTTCTACCTAAGCAGTGGCGTAGTTACGAAGTTGTTTTTACAATTCAACTAATTTTTGTATGCAGTAAAGATTAAAGGCGTGACAACCTTCGAGCATCTAATTGGGGTTGCCGATTTAAAGTGAATATTTTCATAAAACATTTTATATAATATTGATCGTTGTAATAGGAAATTTTATACACTCTAGTAAGCATTGTTTAAGACTTATTAATAAAAGAAACAGATCCGAAAAATTGTTTTTAAATTTGTTTTTGTAAAACCAGCACAAATTTGGAAAAAAATGGTTAATGGTTAAAAGAATCAACCACGGTACGCACAAATGAATATTCTTTCTTGTTTCTAAAATAATGTGAAGTTGTTTGTGGTTATAGAAGTAATTTTTTGATTGCAACGCACCCGTTACTCTTGAAAAACCTGAGAAATGTAATTTCTTATCAATTCATCAACAGCCTTTTTCGTCCCACTATTGGATATCGCCCTCTTCTCTGCCACGTGTTTCTCTTCAGCGCTAAGGTAGAAACACAGAAGATCTACAGTTTTACGTCAAATTTGAGTGACAGAAATTCCAAAGAAGGTTTTTAGCATTAAGAGTCTACAAATGCAAAGGATCCTAGGACCCGCGTGTACGTTCATCGGGATCTACACGCCGTATATAAAATTTCTGTTACACGGATCTAGTGGCTGTTTCAGTAACTTATAAATCAAGGAAACTCGAATAGAAAATAGTGATAGTTTCTTCGCTATACCTACCACACGATGCCACCGACATGCCCCCTTCTTGGAACATGACAGAACTGGTAGAGTACTGCAGACATAGCAGGCAAAACCTAATTATAGGAGCAGACGTCAAAGCTCACCACATAGTTTGGGGAAGCAGTGACGTCAAGGAGTGAGGAAGCGCCTTACCTAAATACCTTGGTTCAACCAACGTAGAGGTAACAAAGTAGGGTAGTGAGCCAACGTTTGTAATAACCAGAAGATAAGAGGTGATCGATGTCACACTCGTCTCTCGCAATTTGTCACATGCATAATATTGCCAATTGAAGAGTATCGCGAGAACCATCTCTTTTGGATCACCGGCATATTCCGTTTAACATAAACCACCAACCCATGGAACCGAGTAGAAACACGAGGTTACAGGCTGGATTCTTTACCTCTAACAGGTTAGGCAATGACCAACTCGGGCCCGTGACGCTGCCGGACTAGACACTACGGTAGACCTCCTACAAGGAGCTATACCGTATGAAGACAGAAAGGTCAAAACAGCAAAAACGGTCCATTGGTGGAACGCGAATCTAGAAGAACCCCGTACACGAACACGCTTTATCTTCAATAAAGCAAGACACACTGATGAACTAGGATAACTTCAAGGTGTCACAGCGTCAGTACAAAACTGCCGTTCGACGGAGGAAGAGAACAGCCTGAGAGTCTTTATGCACTCAGATAGAAACCCTGCCTGAAGCAACTAGATTATACAGGACCCTGTCTCGCAGTTTCCAAAGTGAAAATAAATACTATGAGGCGCCAATCGTGTAGCTACACGTCATCTGACGGGGAGGCTCTGGGTCATCTGCTGAGATGCTGGGTTCCATAACTCATGATAACCAACAAGGCGTAGTCTCCCCTCAACGTGCGGCTGCACAACGGGGCTGGAGGATGGCCACCAATATCGTAGATAAGAAAAAAGTAAAGTGGACAATATCTACATATGCCCCTTACAAATCAACTGGGACAGACAAAATCTTCCCGGCTTTGCTACAGCAAGGACTAACAAACTTAATTTCGTTTCTGCTGAAGGGGTTTGAAAGGTTCGTAAACAACATATACAAGACCTAGTTTTGCGAATCGAGAAAGAGCTGTTTCACAAACGGATAGTCCTTTCTCAACGCAAGGTCACGGTTACACTCCGCAATATCAGCATTTCAGCCATCGTAAATCGGGGCTGCCCCAGGAGGAGTTCCCTTCCCCCTGATATGGTGCTTGGTTATCGAGCTTGATCTCTTGCGTTAATAGCAAAGGTATCTACACCCAAGGCTATGCGGACGGCCTAGCGATTCTTATCACAGGGAAGTTTCCGGCAACAGTCTCAAATATAGCACAGAGGGCTCCTCACATCGAAAGATGGTGTGGCGATAACCAACTGTCAGTAAATCTAGTTAGTAGAGAGTATCACAGGTTAAATACTTGGGACTAATTCTAGACTCAGAGCTGCTCTGGAAGAGTCATGTGGAGAACAGACTCAACAAAGCCACCACGGCCTTCTGGACCTGCAGAAGGACCATATGGAATACTTGGGGTCGTTCTCCAAAAATACTGTTGCGGATTTGCACAACCATGATCAGATCCATGTTTCCGTTTGCGTCTCTGGTATGGTGGCCTGGCGTGGCAAGTATTAGTGCCAGGATTAAGCTGACTAGAATCCAGAGACTAGCTAGCATCAGTGTTACTGGTGCTGTAAGAACTACGCCAACAGTGGTACTAGGGGATGCTTTTGGGCCTCCCCCTCTACGTCTCTTAGTAGTGGCTGAAGCTAGGACGGCTGCCCACAGGGTATGGCGAACAGGCAACTGGGGATCCGGGACATCCACATACAGCCATAGCACGGTGATCAGTTCTCTAAACAACACCACAAGCACCTCAACGATGTACCCATATAGGTCAAAGGTATACGTTTGAGAGATTTTCTGTCCTATATCACTCTAGAAGGTGGCTGGGCGAGGGCTGGCGTCTATAGACCAAGAACCTGGTTACTCACTCCTTGGAAACATCTAATATGATCTTTCAGGTGAAAGTCTATGCATTTTTAACCTGTGCCGAAGAAGCTTAGGCCACTCCTTGTAAATAAAAACATCCACATTTACACCATTAGCCAAGCCGCACTGAGGACCTTGGAAAACCGCAAGAAATCCTTATGGCTGGTACATGAGTGTTGGTCGTCTCTACAGACCCTGGCAACCAACAACATCGCAACGCTACACTGGGTACCAGGACATGCTGATATAGCCGGGAATGAAAAGACAGACACTCTGGTAAGAAGGGGGACCGAAAGACTCCTCATCGGACCAGAACCTGCACTCGGAGTTAGCGCAAACACCTTAAGACGTGAGATTTAATGGGATCTCATTAGGAAAGATTCCCGTTACTTCTTCTTCTTCTCTTATTTAGGTCGAAACCTGTTTTTCTTCACGCATTCATTCCTTATGGTGTTTCAATTGATGTGGAAACCCAGCTTTCCATCCATCTTTTAACGGTCTTCCGGGATCTCTTTTTCCTTTTGGTCTTTGATCCCTTGCTATTCTGATTAATCTTTCATCGTCTGCTCTTTGGACGTGCTCATTCCATTTTCTTCATCTCCCTCTAACGAATCTTGCTACATCTCCGATTCCACATTCTTCTCTTATATCTCTGTTTCTGATTCTATCCCTCCTTGTTTTCCCCACTATCGTTCTTAAGGTGCTCATTTCTGTAGTCCGCATCAGTTGCTTAGTTCTGCTTGTATCGGCTCTGGTTTCCGCTGCATAGGTCATTGTTGGTCTTACCATTGTTTTGTATATTTTTACTTTGCTTTCTTTTGTGAGGTATTTGTTTTGCCACGTTACGTCTCTTAAGTATCCAGATACCCGTGCCGCTTTCATGACCTGTTGCTTGACTTCCTTGTAGCTGTTCCGTTCACTTGTTATTTCTACCCAAGATACATAAAAGACATCACTTGTTCTATAATTTTGTTGTTCACTTCCAGTTTACACCTTATGGGCTCCTTAGACACAACCAACGATTTTGTTTTTTCTGTCGATATCAACATGTTATATATTTTAGCCATATTTGTGAACCGGTGGAGGAGTCGTTGTAGGTTGTCCTCGTCGTCCGCGATTAGTATCGCATTGTCAGCATAACATAAAATGGTTAACTTGTTTTTTCCCATTTTGTAGCCATTCATGTTCTTCACACTGTCTATAAGTTTGTTCATAATTAGATTAAAAAGAATTTGGCTTAAACAGTCCCCTTGATGGATACCACTACTGCTTCTAATTTCCTCGGTTAGTCCTTTTCCTGTTTGTATTTTAGTCTTCGTGTTTGTCTATATGTCTTCTATTATAGTTATTAACTGTTTTGGTGTCTTGTTCTCGTGTAGTATTGTTAACACGTCGTGTAGTTTCACTCGATCGAATGCCTTTTGTAAGTCAACAAAACACATGAAGGCTGGCGCGTTAAATTCGAACGCTTTTTCGACTATTTGACGGATAACAAATATGGCATCATTAACGGACCGATTCGGGCGAAATCCCTGTTGCTCTTCATTTATGGTTAGTAGGTTTTGGATTTTTTCTAGTATCACTTTGGTTAGCAATTTCTGTGTCGAATTTAATAATGTTATTCCTCTATAATTTTCAGGGTTGTTTTTGTTTCCCTTTTTGAATATTGGGATGGTGATGCTGATTTTCCATTCCAGGGGTGTTCTTCCACTTCCGAGTATGATGTTAAATAGCTTTGTTAGTTCTTCTATTAACTGTTCTCCGCCGTATTGCAGCAATTCGTTTCTTATATTATCATTTCCAGGGGCTTTCCTGTTCTTTAACGTTTTCATTGCCCTTTGAATGTCGTCTGTTGTTAAATGTACTCTACTTTCATTCCAGTTTACCGTTGTACGGTGTTCAGGGGTATGTTCCTCTTGTTTGTAGAGGCCTTCAAAGTATTCTTCCCATTTTTTGTTGTTAATCGGGTTTATCTTTACCGTTTCATTAACTTCTGCTTTTCTATTCCTCAGCATTCGCCACATTTTCTTTTGGGAGCCGTACATATCTCGCTCCATGTCTTTTGTGTATTTCTCCCAGAACATTTCTTTTAGCTGTCTTATTTTCTGATTAGCTATGTTTCGTTCTTCTACATAAAGTCGTCTGTCTTCTTCTGTTCTGGTCGTTTTGTATCGTAGGAATGCTTTTTTCTTTTTGTCTGTAATTTCCTTTACCTCGATGGTGTACCATGGTGTTTTATTATTTTGTGATGGGCATAGTTTTGTTTTACGTTTCCCTACAGCTTCCTCTGCGGCTTTTAAGATGTTGTTTTTTGTTTTCGTCCATGCTTCGCCTGAGTTATCGTTGTTTGTTATTGGTGTTCTGTTTATTTTATCCTTTAGTCTTATTGTGTATAAGTTTCTTGTACTTTCGTCTTCTAATGATTCTACATTGAGCTTTTCTATATATTCATTGTTAGCCTTCCGTTTTAATTTATATTTCGTTCTTATTTTACAAAGCACTAATGAGTGATCGCTTCCGATGTTTGCCGAGTTCAGTGTTCTCACTTCCAATATCTCTGGGGGGGTAAATTGCCGGTTCGTGATGATATAGTCTATCATTGATTGATGGCCTTGTGAATTTCTGAAGGTGTATTTGTACTTAAAGTCATGTTTAAAGAATGTGTTATTAATTCTCAGGTTGTTTTGTGCACAGAAATCAACCAATAAGTCACCGTTATCGTTACTGACGTCTGCATTGAAGCGTTGTTTTACACCTTGTAGCGGTGTGTTTCCAATTCAGGCATTAAAATCGCCCATTAATATAGTTTGGTGATTAGTGGGTATTGTATCAATGTGGTTTTGCAGTTCCTCATAGAACTTTCGTCTTTCCTCTCTTGGTTTTGAGGAATCAGGGGCATAGATGCTGATGATATGCAAATATTTGTTATCTATTTTTAGTTTGACCTTTACTATTTTTTGGCTGATGTAATCTATGTCTTCGATATACGGTTGAAGTTTTGCATGTAGTAGTATTCCTACTCCTGCTTTGGTTTTTTCGTTTTTCCGCTGTATGCAAAAATATAGTTATTAACTATGTGAATTCCTTTGGCTTTTTTCTTTACTTCAGAAATGCTGTCTATGTTCTTTTCTGAGATTTCCGCTATTATTTTTTGGTCCTTGTTGTTCCAGGATTTAATGTTCCAAGTTCCGAGTCTGAGTATGTTTTTGTTTTTTAATCTCTTCGTCCTAATTCGTTGCCGTTCCCGTTACTAGGAAACTGAACCTTGTTGGCAAGCGGGGCAATTAATTAGGTGCCCATCGCCCAAAACATCTAAAGATCTGCTAAATCTGAGCAGAGACTACCTCAGGATGGTGATCAGCCTTCTGACAGGCCACTGTATCCTGAACAAACATCTAACCACTATCGGCGTTGGAAACAACGCCCTATGTAGTAGATGCGCAGACGACGAAGAAACCTCTTACCGTGTGCCGTGTGAATGTACAGCCTGGACGGCACTCAGGCACAGCCACCTGAGGTTCGAATTTCCGAACCCTGGCGACATACACGAGCTGCCTGTATGCAGTATCCTGGTTTTCTACCAAACAACCCGGTTGTTTGACTGCTGAGATCAAAACGGGAAGGTATATTATTCCGTAAGTACTGAGTGCCCTGGGGTCACCTAAATTAATAACAAGACGGATTGGGAAATCAGCATTAATCAATTCCAGGACGACACGGTCTACGCCCGAAGCGATAACTTCATTTACACACAAACCATGGAAGCCTGAAACATCGTATCTGTGTTGTAACTGAATCCGAGTCTTTTGAAAATATCTATCCGTTCATGATATCTCTAATAGGTATAAAAAATTTCAAAACCCAAGATTAAAGAACAAAACAGAGAGGAATTTTTAAGAAGGTCAGTATGAGAAGAAATATTTTCGTATTTAACTAGCACCTCAATCAAAAAATAATTATATTTGTAGGTCGGATTATGTATATTCATTTCGTAAAGTAAACTAAAAAACAAATGTGAAGTTCGTTAAATATTTTTGAACTGGCTATTCAAATGTAAATATGCTTTAAATGAGTTTTTCGAGCCCTTTAACTCGCTTCACCTGGTGATGCAAACACGAATTACCACGGCTTCCAACAAGTAGAAATGTAAAAATGTTACTGTGAACATAACTTTCCGGGAATAAATCAATTGTAAAAAATAAAGCCCGTTCTAAATGTCTTTCTATTACGTTTGTGGAGATCTAGAAAAATTATTGAAAGAGTTTCTTTTTCTTCTGCGATTTGCTAATTTTATTTTGGGAACCTGTTATGTTATTTTCAAATTCGCCGCTTTATATGAATCAATTTCTTAATTTGTTTGCCGCTTCGTAAGAATTGGTCACGCTATTTTAATTGCCGTTTGTATATTGGATACAGTTTTGGTTACATTGCGTCTTTGAAGAATTGAGCATTGTAAGTTTTATTGGTGTTTTCCGTCCTGAGCTTTATGACTCAAGGGAGTCCCAGAGTTGTTCAAGGTTTTTCTTTGTAAGATATTTTTCGCCGTTGTTAAACAGTTTCTTTTGTGTCAAAATTGCAGACTCTTGTTTTTCCGCGCTCGACCTCGGACTCTTCCCATAACTCACGTGTCCCTTATTCTAGAACTTTTCATCATATGTCGAAATATGGGGCAATTTTGGGAGGAGAGTGCAAAATTCCCGTTGCGTTCTTTAGTCAGTGGGCAGCGAGCTTGAGTTTGAGACGCATCTTCATGTAAAGCGGGTTTTTTTCGCGGCACCTGTTAAACCAAATACCGTACTGAATATTGCTTTGGGCAATTAGTATCTTTTCGACAAAGTTAAATCGGATCTACATCAGTTTTAACAGTGTAGCCTAAGTACAGAACAATCAAGTGTGATTGTTTCTCTTCTCGATTTAATCGGATAAAAAGCGTTGGAACCCGTGAAAAAAGTGATTGTTGGGAATAATCTGCTTCCCCAGGAGCGTATCAGCCCACGCTTCGTTCCACCCTGGTTTCCTGAGGCCTTCTACATTTTTCCCGGACTGGGAAAAACACTCTTTTCCCGTCGGAACCTGCTTTTGGAAATCAACCCTCCTGGAATTGTGCCTGCCTCGCAGCGAAAGTTAAGGTAAAACAGTGTAACGTGTGATTTCTGACGCATAGCGTATATCAAAAGTGTATTCCCATTACAGCGTTTTGGACGGCATACTTCGGGTTTTCGAATTCAAAAAATTGTTCTCGTATTGTGTTCTGCGCATCGATCGTGAATTTTCGATTCTCAGACTGCGGAATTTGGATTAAGGTAGAACGTATTCAATTCTCAAGAAGTGCAGACTTGAATTTTAATTAAGGTTGTTACGACTCGGAAGATCCTTCCAATTTGTGAATTTTCAAGTGATTAGGGAAAACTTAAACACGGTAGAGTGATAGTAAATTTTCCCCGGGAGAAATCCTAATATAGTGCACTTTTGGAGAGTTTTTCTCCTGTCAATTTAACATCGTATGGTAAGCTTAGGAAGGTCCTTATTCCACCTTTTTCTTTTCTAAGACAGTTGAATATATTTAGGCATCAAACAGCAGCCGGAAGAGTGGAAACATCCGGAACCTGATCGAATTTAAAATGACGTGGGAAAATCCGCGAGACCGATAATTCCAATGCAGGGACATCCTTATCGGCGTTGCATGTGTTGAGTAGCAGGTGTGTGAAGCGAGTCCATTGTGTGAGAACATTCTACGTTCAAGGTCTGTTAGCCAACTTTTTAACTTTCATGCATTGGGTTGATAATACCACGAAACTTCGAGATTTAATTAAAAGACGAATAACTACAACTCGTTTTATTTGCGTAGGCATATTTATGTTGAAATATAATAAATACTCGACTATTTTTTTTATTAAGTTCAATATTTTATTTGGAAAATTTTTGTTCAGATTATAATTTTATGTATTCTGAAAACTTGTTAAATGGTCTGCAGATGACGAGATTAAATTTCTGATTTAAAGTTCAAAGGTAAGGGGGAATTTTGCGTAAGTTTATAATTATCCGTGCGCATATACCATTAATTTTGGGTAATTAATCTAGTTATTGCGTATACGAGGCCTCGCGATATCGTGAATACTAGACGGGAATTCGGTGGTTTGGTTGACATTTTTAGAAGTGGATTAATACTTCCTAAGTTTAAACTTGATCTACGCATTATTGCTATCCCTGGAAATTTTGGTTCAGCTCTGTATAAAAATTAAATCAGAGACAGTAACGTACTGTGGTCCGTTCATGTTGTTAATGAATGTAAATTTATGTACATATATGCAACTTGGGGTTGTGATCATGTTTTTTTTATGCTTCATTCATTAGTGGCAACTTGGTTTGTCAAGATCTGTATATACTTTTGCTGTATTGATTAATTGATTATTATATTTTGGAAATCTGTCATTTACGATTGTGTTTTATTCTGTCTTGGAAAATAAGTTTAATATTACCAAGTAAGGTAAGTTCGTATCCAGGAAGGTTTCTGTTTACCCAAAGTTATCTTCGAGGATGAAAGGTTTTTTTTTTAAACAGGTGGCGCCTAGGCCTAGATCGAACCACCCTTCTTCGACTGCAGCTAGTCGAACCCTTCTCCTTGATACCTGGACCTTGCTTAGAAATTTGATGCTTCGATAGCTTGTAGTGTATAAAACTATTTATGTTGTCGCCGTCGATTAACTAGGCGTCACAACAGACCATTTTTTGTGTGGTGAAACGAAACTTGCGCGCGACTTGCAAAATTTGGCGGTATTAAACTTTGTCTTGTTAAACCAAAAAAAGCGACCTTCAGTCGAAAATCTTTTTTTATTTGCAGAAATATCTGTAAAAAAAAAGGAAATTTGTTTATGCTGTATTTTTCCTGTAAACTCTACGCCACTGAGCACGCAGAATTAATAGATTTTAAATACCGTGGGCCATGGGCGGCGAGTTCCCTTTTTTTTAACGTTCAAATTATGCTGTTGTAATTTTAGAATTATCAAATCACTTTTGCTTGTCATTTTTGTTGTACCGTCGTTACCAATAATTTCATTATATGTGTTTTAAAGTTTACTGTCTCTTATTTTGTCTTTTGTACTTGTTGGTGTAAGAATTTTGCAAGCTTTAAATATCCCGTAAATCCCGTAAGCTGTTGGCTTCTCGGCCTTCCACGAGGACCTACAAACAGCTGTATTTGGAAGGTGGCGCCCACTTATTTTGACTCGCCCTGTACACAACTAAAGATTTCCTCCCGTAAGCGATTTTCACGAACTCCCCCTACTCCTCTGAGCTAAGCTGTAGGCCGTTTTCCATCTACCGGTTACGGGTCGTCGGAAAAGCTCGATTGGCCCGTAACAAACCTTTTATTTTAAGATTTAAAATGTAAACGAGTGTAAAGAATCAGACTTTTGCGGTTTGTCTGAAAGTGTAAATACGCTTTAATGATGCTACCTGTAACGGTTAGCGCATGAGAACGACCAAGGAAAGTGTTTCGCTTATCCTTTCAAATACATAGATTGACTTTTATATTATTATTTTGTTTCCTTTTTTATGTCTGTGTACATTGGAGACGGTTGTAAGTACACCCCGCAGTTAATGTAGGTTAGATTAGATTCAAAGCTTTGGTTGTAAAACCGCGTCTCCATTAACAAACATTTGCGTACGAATATTTACTGTTACCGACTTAGCTCGGAAGATTTATGATCGTGCGCGACATATGGTGTTCGTGCGTGTTTCAGCGTCTCCATTGAGAATTTTCGGATCCACCAATGATTGCTGACATTCTTACGATTTTGCGCGCTCCATAGAGATACGGCTAAGGCGGAATTTGTAAGAAAGCGTATCACAATATATACACGAACTGTAATATGAAACCCAAAGAAATACAGAAATCACGAAAGCAGCAATCGCGAAAAAAATTGAGTGCGCGTCGTTTGTTTCTTTATTGGCATGGTGTTTTGAGTGCGGATCAGGTGTCGTAAATGCGGATCGCCATAAAGAACAATATTTCTATATTTTAAGCAAATAACGGCAATAATCCGAGAGCGAGGGGAAGCTAACACCTGCGTCTATTTATACTTGTATGGCTCTGCTCCGACTTCAACTAATAGAAAACGTCTGGTACCGAAACGTTTTGGCACCACCAAATTAATGGCCCCAAAACGTCCTTGAGCAAAAAACCAGAACCACTTACAGCAATTTGTGCATCAAGCTGAACTTTCGAACAATTTGCATCAAGACTGCGAATAATCAATTGCTTCTGCTGTATCACCCTCTGGTAGAGACGTCTCAAGGCTTCGTGGTCTTTTCGGCGTTTGCGGTTCGTAGGTAGCCGATTTTCAGTTGAGCTGGTTGTGGATTGAGAATCGCTAGCGACCCCCTGAAATATGCTACCTACTGTACAAGTACCAAACAAACACGATATAACCAACCTTCAAATCTTCTGTGCTAGAGAGGTCACTGTCTTCTTGGAGATGTGAGGAAGGTCGCAGTTCTACTCCACTGTCACTCATAAGATGCTCGACGCCTCCAACGCTCAATAAGTTTGTTGAACAGGCACTTGTAGCTGTGTGGTAGGTGTCGCTGCTCAAAGTACCTCGTTCCAAGCTGCTACTGCAATTCACTTCGCAGGAATCGGGGCTTTGGGCGGAATTAACTCGTTTTAAGTTCAAAGTTAAGCTGAAAATAAAAATTTAACCGAAAAACTTTACGATAAGTTTAAGGTACCTACGATTGTTTTTGCTGTTCAATTTCCTGCAATTCCTCCAGGGTCCTGCGTGCTAAAGAAAGCTTCAAATCTTGAAGTTCTTCGACTTTAGAACTAGAGGTTGTTTCGAGCTGCTCTTCAACCAGACCAATTATTTTTTTATCTAAGCTTTCAACGGCGTCGCGGCGTTCCGAAAGTACCTGCATGCGCCGCTCAATTTCAGCTTGTAATCTGACTAACTCTTGCCGCTAAAAACCGCAGAATATTTCATTAAAAAGGAACAGATCATGTAAAAGTTTTACGTACATGATGATTGACTAGATCTTGAATTTTGGGTTGCGCTGTTACTTGATTCAACAGGGCAATAAGACGGTTAGAGTCTTCATTCGACAAAGCTCCCACCGATGACTTATCTACCAAGTCCTGTAAAATTTAATGGGTTGTTATGGATTTTATCTAATAGATAAACAATCCCTAACAAAAAATTGCAAATAAGATAAACAAAATAAAAACAAATACCTGGAACAGCATTATACTATTAGCATCGGGAAAAGTAAACTCGTTTAAGTGCGACTTTACAAACTGGCAGGTCTTCACTAACAAGCGAGTTAAGTTTGTTTTATATTCTTCCAGCTCCTTGCATTCTTGCTCTATCTAAGAGTTACATAAAATGGAAAATCAAAATAAAAACAAAAAGATAAGATATATAAGCAAAATTTCAAGGTCTATTTTTCTTGAAGATTTAACAAATCTTTTGGGTATTAGGTTCTAGGAAAGCTTAGTTCAAATGCTCGGGATGGTTGGATAAATTTGTTAAATCTTCATATTGCGCTACACAATATCTAACTCTGATAGCAACACAGGTTAGAGGGCAATACCATTTTTGTCTAGTTTCAAGAAAACAAATACAAACTATTGTTTGAAGTTTTTAATAGAGTTGACTTCCTTAATTTTTATTAAGGCTAATTCACGAAGTTCTCCCTGCACGTTAGGAGATATTCTAGAGGTTACTTTAAGCAAAAAGTGCATACGAACGTGGGAACAATTTCTTGTAATTAAGGAATTACATAAATTTGAAAATAAACCCATTTTAATTTATTTGTGCTATTTTTACTGGTAAATTAACAAAATAAATTAAAATGATCAAAATATACATTAACAAAGAATTCAACTTTAAAAATTTGTGATTCTTCTTCCTTGACAAACAGACCATTACAAGTAGTACTGTACTGAGTTTCACGCTTTAACTGCACTGTGGATAGCATACATCAATGTGTTTCTTATGGAAGAATCCTGTGCAAGCCTTTTTCTGCACTGAGATGCAGTGCAAAGGGATAAAGATTGGCGCCCATGGTGACGAGCCACATCCTGCCAGAGGTGACCCTGCGTTTGATGAACACTCCTGATGGAGTATAGCTGTCCCTTTCAGAGGGTTTATGGATCCAGTTGCTGGGGTTGATCAGTCCCCATATAGCACTATATTATCGGGCGCACACACATATACACATAAGTATTTATCGCGCGGATACACTTACGCGTACCGTTCACAGATTATTGTGGGTTTTTGCTTTATTAACTATTTGTCTCCACGCTTTCCTGTCCACTATTTTGTCTTTCCAGTTATTGATTCCCATTTTGTTTAGATCTTCTACTACTTCATCGTACCACGTTATTCGGGGTCTTCCTCTTGCTCGGGTTTCCACTGCATGGTAATTTTTGTTGTGCTACCTTCATCTCTCATCACATGCCCTAACCATCTGATGCGTTGGGCTTTTATGAACCTTACTATGTCTTCTCCATGTATATCCCTTAGTAATTCGTGGTTCATCCTAGCTCTGCTGTCATCACTAGTTTTTATTGGGCCAAGTATTGTTCTTAGAATTTTCCGTTCGAAAATCCTTAGTTCTTCTGTTTCTTTATTTGTGAGACACATTATTTCTGCGGCGTAGGTGGCTACCGGTCTTATTAAGCTTTTATAGATTTTCATTTTTGTTCTTGTCCTAATTTGTTTATCCCTTAGCAAGTTTCTGTTTGCATAATATGCTCTTGTGCCAGCTTGAATTTTTTTTCTTAAGTTCAGCATTTCTATCGTTGTTTGTGTTTAATTGTACTCCCAAGTAATCAAAATTGTCTACTTTTTCAAAGGTGTATTTGTCTATTTTTAGAATGTTCTTCCTTGTGTTGTTCACTTTTCTTTGACATGCCATAAATTTGGTCTTTGCTTTATTTATGTGCAATCCTATCTCTTTTGATTTATTTTCAATTATTTTGAAAGTGTCAATTGATTTCCTTGGTGTTCTTGATATTATAACAACGTCATCTGCGTAGGCGAGTATTTGCATTTCTTTGGTGATTATTGTTCCTTTATATTCAATGCTCCTCATTACTTTTTCTAAAATAATATTGAACAATGTTGCTGATAGAGCGTCACCTTGTCGTACTCCTGTATTTACTGTGAATGTGCACGTATCGCCTTCTGGTGTTCTGACGCAGGTTCTTGTATCTCTCAATGTCATTTGTATTAACCGGGACAGTTTATTTGATATTTCCATTTCTTTTAATGCTTTCATTAGTTGTTTCCTATTTACTTTGTCGAAGGTTTGTTGAAAGTCGATGAATAAAAGGTAGATATCGATGTCGTGTTCATGGCCTTTCTCCAGTATTTGTTTGATTATGTGTAGCGCATCTATTGTAGACTTTCCAGTTGTGAATCCTTGTTGATAGTTTCCGATTATGTTATCTGTGTATTTTGTTAATTGCCTATGTAATAATGTTGATAAAATTTTGTATGCTGTATTAAGTAGCGAAATCCCTCTGTAATTCCGACACTCTTCGGAATCTCCTTTCTTTTTTTATGGTGATTATCACTCCTTCTTCCCATTCTTTAGGCATTTTTTCGTCTTTCCATATTTGTTTTATTATTTCATAGATTTCTCGATGCAGCTTTTCCCCTCCGTGTTTTAACAGCTCTCCGTTTATCTCATCTTTTCCCGGGGCCTTTCCATTTTTAATATTGCGCACTACATTTTGGAATTCCTCATATGTTGGTTCTGGTATTTCTTCGTTGTTATTATCTAGTGTATCTTCCTCTTGTTGTTTATTTTCCTCTTCCTCTTCTTGCTCATTCAGTAGTTTCCGAAAGTGTTTTTCCCATATTTCCTTGATTTTATTAGGTGAGTATTCTATATTTCCTTCATCGTTCTGCATCCCTCTTGTTTTAATCTGATAATTTCTCTTTTGTTCTCGTATTTTCCTGTATAGTGTCTTTGCATCGTTGCTTCTGCTATTGTTTTCTATTTCTTCCATCTTTTCTTTTAGCCACATATTCTTTTTTTGTTTATATATCTTGTTTGCTTCCTTTCTGTAGTTTTTATAGCTTTCTAGGTCTTCTAGTTTCTTTGTTCTTATCCATTTTAATCTTGCTTCTCTTTTGAGTTTATTTATGTCATCACATTCGCTATCGAACCATTCTCCCCATGTTTTTCTTTCCTTATATCCTATTATTCTTTGTGCGCTTGTTACACTTCTACAGATGTTACCCCATCGTTGATCTATGTCCGTAACTTTTTCATTTTCTTCTAGTTCTTTATCTACCTCTGTTGTATATCTCTCTCGTAGTCTTTCATTGTTCAGTTTGTCTGTACTTAGTTTTTTGCACTTCTTCTCTTTATTTGTGCTTCTTATTTTTTTTTTGCTTAATTTCTGTTACTACTAGGTAGCGATCAGTGTTTGCATCCGCACCCCTGTAAGATCGTACGTCATTTATGAATGTTTCTCTTCCTTTTTGGATAAGCACGTGGTCTATTTGATTTCTTTCATCAATATTTCCACCTGGCCATCTCCATGTGATTTGATGTATTTTCTTGTGTTTGAATTTTATGCTACTTATTATTAGGTCCAAAGCTGCTGCTACACAATCTGTTTCCATTGTCATTAGTAAATTCATGAATTGTCTCCTTTCCAGCTTCACGTAAACTTCTGTTCACATGAAACCTGTTCCATTTTTCCCCTGTTTACTTTCTCCTGAGTATAACATAGTGTATTCTTTTTTGATAATTTCTCCCTGTTCTTTCCATCTCGTTTCCTGTAGTGCAGCTATGTCTACTTTATAGCGCATTAGTTCTTTTGCTACTTCTTCCATTTTTCCAGGGTTCATAGTGTCTTTATGTTCCATGTTCCTACCTTTATTGTGGTTTTTGCTTTATTTTTCTTCTTTTTTTTTAGTTTCTTTTTGGCTGCCTTATTCTCATTTGTCTTTTCCATTGCCTGTGTCGTCATCGGTATCTGGATACTTAGTAATTGTGTTAGTTTTTTGGGACAGTGTTAGGCGAAAGAACAAGCTCTCCCTTTTCGTCGTTCCACACAAATTCGTGTCCATTGATTGTTAGCTTTTTATAGCCTATTTTTACTTCACTGCCAGCAGTTTTTTCTTCCTTTGCGGCTTCTCTGATATTTTTTTGAATTAGCAGTTCTTTGTTTGTTAGGTCATTTTCAATATAGATGTTCTTACCTTTGAGTTTATTTTTATTTGCCATTATCTCCTTTTTTTGTCCCCATGATAATATTTTTGCAACAACGATTTGTTTCTGTTGATTTTTTCCTATTTTAAAAGCATCCGTTACGGTCACAGTTACGTCTAGCTCCTTTTTGATGATGTTTTCCAAGAATTGAATTACAACCAAATATTTCCCTACTACAGCGGCAAATAGCAGAAATGTAACCAGTAATAAACAAGGGAAATGAACAGAAATTAGTCTAAAGTGCACACTTGGAGCAAAAACACCAACACGAAAAGGAATATTACACAGATGAAGAAGAACTCATCAGAGAAACGGATAGGAAAAGAAAAAGAACAAAAAAAGTAAAATAAATACATCGCCGGAAAGGTCACCACAACAACAGCAAGCAGCTAAACAGTCAGAAAAAGAAAACCTAGTAAAAATACCGAAACCGCCGCCAATTGTTTTCAGCCAAATTGAAGACTATGATGCATTACAACGCGAATTAAAGTCTGAGAAGGTTACATTTCAAGCAGTTATGATGAATAACGAGCAGGTGAATACAAACCTAGATTGTGCGGAAGAATATCTACAACTAACAAACTTAGTTAAATGAAAAAAAAGGACTTTTGGCACTCATACGAAAATAATCAAACAAGAAACATAAAAGTCATGGCGAGAAAGCTGCACCCGTCGTGCGCTCCAGAAGGTATAGTAGAAGATTTATGTCATCAAGGATACAAAATAATAGAAACCATTGATATTCTGCAGAGAAAAGAGAAGAAACCCTTCCTGCTATTTATGCTAAGCTTGAGACACGACGAAGACATTAAAATAATATGAGATGAAAGGGATACTGGGCATGAAGGTGGAAATAGAACAAATCAAAACTAGTCGTTCAATGCAAGAAATGCCAAACTTATGGACACACTCAAAGATTCTGCAACAGAGAATCAAGATGCGTGAAATGTGCTGGTAAACGCCACACAGAAGTGTGTAAAATGAATGAAAACAACAGACCAAAATGTGCCAAATGTGGCGAAGCCCACCCAGTCAGCTACATAGGATATGAAGTGGCCAAAACGATGCAAAAGATAAGAAACGCGGCATCTAAAACCAACCAAAGTAACACAAAAAAAAGGAAGACAGAAAATAGACCACGATGCAGATGGGACCCAAGAGCATTCCCAGCACTACCAAATACTAAAGAAATGGAAGAAAGTTTACAGAAAACAGAAGTTTCGACAAACCAGCTACCACAAAGCCTAATGTCAAAACTTGAACAACAGAAAAAAAGTTCGAGCAGCAAGAAAAAATGCTAAAAACAATCTTCGAGAGATTAACAAAACTTGAACGAAATAGTAATAAAACTACTACTTCAAAGACAAAGTAATGAACACAGAAGATATAAGAGTAGCTGCTTGGAATGCCAACGGTATTTAGCAACATCAAAACGAGCTACAAGTATTTCTGGATATGCAAAAAATAGATATATGTCACACATTAGAGACACATCTTACCAAACAAAATTACATTAAATTTACAGTATATACAAGTTACCACACTAAACATGCACAAAACAGTGCTAGCGAAGGAAGTGCGGTGATAGTCAAAGGAAACGTAACGCACTACGAAGAAACCAAATATAAAACGAAAAAAATACAAGCTGCAGCTATAAATGTCAGAACATGAGGACAAAAGATTGTAGTTGTAGCAATCTACTGCCCACCAAGGCATAACCTGAAAAAGAGAGACTATTTAAACCTACTACAAAGTCTAGGAGAACGATTTATCATTGAAGGAGACTTCAACGCAAAAAATCTAAGTTGGGGTTCAAGACTGACCACAACTAAAGGAAAAAAATTGTAGGAAGCCGCAAAGGAATAGAATTGTAACTAACACTCCATGGGGAATCCTACCTACTGGCCCTCAGATCAAAACTAAATACTGGACCTGACTGATTTCTTCATCTCTAGGGAATGTCAGCAAACTTTATCAACACCGAAGAGAACTTTGAACTGAGCTCCGACCACTCTTCAATAATTTTAACATTAAGCGAAAACATAATCATGAAACAACGTAACCCAACACACAAATTGGAAACCGTTTTAAGAAGAGCTAAATGACAGAGTTCAGCTGAACGTGCCACTGAGAAATAAGGAACAATATTGGACTACGAAGCTGAAAAGCTTGTACTGGACATTCAATAAGCTGCTTGGAGTAGCACTAGAAGTCCAAACAAGAACTATAGGCAAGAAGTAACCCAAAGAAATCAAGGAGCTAGTTGCTGAAAAAAGAATAGCCAGGAGAAAATGGCAACAAACCAAAGCCCCGACATATAAAACCAGACTAAACCGTCTCAAACAACAGCTGGGGAGAGAAATAGAGGAAATAAAAAACGAATCAGTGAACGCCTACCTTAAAAATGAGACAAACCATAAAGATACTAAGTATTTAATATGGAAAGCAACCAAAAAAATCAAAAGACCGATAACCCAGGACCCAGGTGCCACCAATACTACAAGCTAACCTTAACAGGGACAAAAGGGCGATGGATCTGTTTAGACATAACTACGCTACAAGAGATGTAGATGTCGCCCTTATATCGGAGCCAAACCAAAGGATAAAAAGCAGCGGAAAGTGGCTGCCAGATACAAATGGGGACACAGCTATATACATGTCTAATAACAGACAAAAATTTTCAAATACGGGACGAGGAGATGGATTCGTGTTGGAAACGTAATAGCGATATACTCGTGCTATATATCCCCTAATGTAACAAACGATCGCTTCAAGCAATACCTAGTCGAGCTAGGGCAAAACATCCAACATAACAAGAAAACTATCATTGGAGGTGACTTCAATGCTAAGGCGTATGGGGTTTCCCAGTAGAAGATCAGAAGGGCAGAATGCTGGCGGAGTGGATGGATGAGCACGATTACTGTGTGCTGAACCAGGGCAGCACGCCAACCTTTGAACGCCGGGGCAACCATTCTTATATCGACGTAACAATGTGCTCTTCGAATATGGTTAAAAACGTAAAGGAGTGGTATGTAGCGGAAGAGGAAAATCTCAGTGACCATCGAAACATCTACATAGAAGTCACAGATGCGCCAGTAAAGGATACACAACTTAATAGCGATAGGAAAGGCTGGCACTACAAAAAGGAACTGGAAGAACAATTAATTTCCAGAATTAAGCAAGAAACAACGCGCGAAAGCTATAGGCATACGCCGGGCAAACTCATGAAGATCATTGAGAAGGCATGCAATAGTACCTTCCGCAAGAAGGGATTAAATACCACAAGAAGGCCGGCCTACTGGTGGAACGTCGAGATCGCGGAACTAAGACGCGAATGTCTGAGAGCCAAGAGGGCTACAAGAAGAATCAACGGCAGCCGACAGGCAGAAGCAGACCAAAAGAGGGAGGCGTACGAGAGGTACCAGGATAAAAGACTGGCCCTTAAGAAAGCCATCATCAGCACAAAAAAGAAGGCATGGTTGAAATTATGTGAGGAAATAGACGAAGACCTGTGGGGTATGGGCTATAAGATAATTGCCGGAAAGATGGGAATACGAACGCTGATAACCCTGACAGACGGAGAACAAATGAAGGTAGCGCGGGAGCTCTTCCCTAAGCACAACAAGAGATATGGCCAACAATAGAGGTAGATACCCATGTGCACAACAGAGGAAGTAAGGGAAGCCGGGAGGAGGATAAAGCCAGGGAAGGCAGCGGGACCGGATGGGATACCTCCAGAGGTGACCAAGGCAATCGCGGGGAGAGAGCCGGGGATGTACGGCAGGGTAGTTAATGGGCTACTACAAAAAGGAATTTTCCCTACTGAATGGAAATCAGGAAGGCTCACCCTGATCGGCAAACCAGTCAAACTAGGCCAGAAGAAGAACTACCGACCCTTGTGCTTATTAAACGTGATGGGCAAGCTCTTGGAGCAGATCATAAACAAACGACTGCTGATGGAGATTGAGAGAAAGGGAGGGTTGGACGAGAAGCAGTATGGATTTAGCGAGTGAAGAGCGACTGTGGACGCCACCCAAGGGTACAAAGAATAGCAGAGGAAGCAAACAGGAAACATCCAAATAAATATGCAGTGCTAGTAACACTTGATGTGCGAAATGCTTTCAACTCTGTCCCTTGGAAGGCAATTATAGACGAGCTCAGGGAAAGACAAATATCCCCGTACCTGAGAAGGATAATCTGTAATTATCTACAAAATAGAAGAATACAGGTGGGAGAAAGCCTAAGCATGAACATGACATGTGGTGTACCCCAGGGTTCTATACTGGGCCCAACACTATGGAACATGTACTAAAGATTAAAACGCCCAAAGACACCACGCTCGTTGGATATGCAGATGACCTGGCACTGGTGGTGTGTGGCAACGACAGGGAAGGGATCGAGGAAAACATAAAATGGGCAATAAGCAGGATTGAAAGATGGATGGAGGGAAAAAAGCTAGAACTGGCCCCGCATAAGATGGAGATGATAATACTTGCAGGGAAAAATACTTTTAAATCTGTTAAGGTTAAAATGGGCGATGTAGAAAAAACCAGTCAGCGCAGCCTAAAGTATTTGGGTATAACATTTGGCAGAAACATGAATATGGGCTACCACATAGAAGAGGTAACCAAAAAGGAGAGCTGTGTGCTTGGTAGTGAATTCCATTATGCTTTATGGTGCGCCGATATGGAACAACGTCGTACGAGCAAATAAATACAAGAAGATGTTGGAGAAGGTGCAGAGGAAAGTAGCCATAAGAGTGGCTAGTGCGTACCGGACGGTGTCAACGAAGGCGATACAAGTGGTTGCCGGAACGATCCCCATCCACCTGCTAGCGTTAGAGCGGACCTAGACAAACGGGGCAAATAAAAGGGCACAGAGGAATCTGGCCAGAGAGGAAACCTTCCGAAGATGGGAGGAAGAATGGGCCCAAGAAGGGACAACTGCTGCGTGGACTAGAAAAATAATACCCATCGTGAGACCTTGGGTGACGCGCAAACACGGGGAAGTGGGATACCATCTGACCCAATTCCTAACTGGACACGGGTGCTGCGGAATCTATCTACATAGAATGAAGATCATTGATAGTGAAGAGTGCGTATACTGCAGAGAACCCGATACGCCAGCGCATACCATCCTAGAGTGTGATAGGTGGAATACAACAAGAGAACAGGCGATACAAGATATTGGCGAAGTCCTAAACGTTGACAATATAGTAACTAACATGCTCGAAAGCGAAGAGAAGTGGAAGGTAGTAGAAAGAAGAGAGGCAGGCGCAAGCAGAAGAGAGAGATATAATGCTGGATGAGTAATAAGCAAGAAAAAAAAAGTTAATGTAAATACAGGGCGTGGTTAGAGAAGGTGTAAGCCCCAATGAAGCAATGCTGGAAGGCGATTCCGTTGAGGCCTATGGAAAGAAGGGGGGGTTTTAGTCGGTAGGCGTTCGGGACAGACCTACGCAAACGAATCCGACACTAATTAGATAATACTGAGAGTCTTTAGAAGATTTCCCCTCCTTTCCTAGAAAAAAAAATTCTAATTAGTCTAATAGAAGAAGAAGAAATGGCCATGTGACCTGACCACCAATCCTTGAAGATTCTTGGGTTATGCCATTGCGCCAATCCCCTCATATCCGTGATCATCATATCAGTTCATAGAACCTATGTGTATTGTATATTACATACTTACACTGTTCTGATTGTTGATTTAATTGTGCAATTAAAAAAAAACATTCACAATAGTATTGTGCAAAACATAACAATAGTTGGAGAAGAAACGTGGCCAATATGAATCCAAAATAAGAACTGTAGAACTCTATTTTGCTAGGAAGATGCCTACAAGTTACCACATAAGACAAATGCGAACAGAAAAAATATGGCAAGAAATGGAAATCAAGTCGACAATTGCGAGAAATCTAGAAAATCGTAAGTTGAGATGGTATGGGCATTTTGGAAGGATGCCGGAAAACTTCGTAGGGACCACGAGGAAGACTACCCTGAAATGGAAGACACATTTCAATAATATGATAGAAAGGAACCTTACACCCAGAGATTGGGAAGACAGAAATGTTTGGAAGCTGAAGACAATGAACCCAGAGAAAACAAAAATTAAGCCATTTTCCTGCCATCATAGTCTCCTTTTTTCTGGGAAACAGCGTTATTGAAGACGTCCTATTGATGGTATTAGAACCTAACCGATTATTATTTAGTTCTTACGAAGATGCGTATGCGTTTTGCATCAGTGAATTATTTTTGAATACGGCACAAGAAATGGTTAAACCCACCTTGCCACTTCAAGTATATACCAATAGCATTATGAAAGTTTTCACAACAATAAACTACAAAATCTAACATTTTACTCTCTTATATGCAATAATAAAACAGCAGAAGATATAATAAATTAAGAACTATGACGCCACAACCTGATTTCATAAAAACTTTTTAATTAAATAGATCTAATAAAAAGTACTAATTAGTGAACATTCTTATGATATAACTTTATCTACCCTTAAAAACAGCTTGCACATACATTTTATTTCAAAAAATAGATCAGAAAATACAAATCTTGAACATTCATGCATCTACATAAACAATTTGCAAAATTATAACTTTCCTAGATAAATTTACATCATTTATAACTAATAGTACGGAGCTTAAAATTAATATTCTGCCTAAGCTCTAGATACCATCACATATTGTTTATATTTTGTCTACAACAACCGCTATTTGACTAGATACGGGGTTCCTAAAATTTATAACCCAACTTTATTGCTAAAAAATTATTATAACAGGGTTGTTGTTTATTGTACTTTAATATCGATAACTATTCTTATTAGCGTCTAAATTCTAGAGGAGCAAGTCTGGAGCGATTGGTGATATTTTTCAGTTATCCATATCGTCAGTCGAGTCTCCTTCTAGGGTTAATCTAGGATCATCCTTCCTCTTAACGTTACTCTTTTTGCGCCGATTAAACACCCCATCCTGTTCATCCATCATCCGTAATATGAGCATTTGATCTGAGCAATCCATGGGAGCAACGGATATATCCCTTACAGCACGAAACTTTCCACAATTGTTCAAGTGTTCATTTTCCAATCGAAAGAAGTTCCATACGAATCTCCTGCGCAAATAGGCATGTAAGCAAAAACATGTAGTCTTTTCATGTTTTTCTACCTACCTAAACACCTCCAAAGGTGCTAATATGGTGACCATGATGTCTGCATGCACGTAATCCATTTCAGTTAGAGACATGGACAGTACCCAGCCAAACCTTAACACCAAATCTTCTACAATTGCGAAATAGTAAAACCACTGGAGGAAAGGACACATATCAGATTTATTTTTAGAAGTATATATGAGCTCCTTACAGTGGACGAGTATACAATTTCCTCCCTGAGGAATTTGTTATCTCCTGCTTTGGCATCGAAAAGTCCCCAATCTAATTTTATATCCCAAGTGTAGGCGGAGCAAGAGCTTATCAGTGAAGCTGCAATCCATAGATAGAAAAATGGATTTTCTGTCACTCCCTGATCAGCTACAATGGAGCTTAAAGTTGTTATTATACTTGCAGCAGCCAATCAATCAATACACACTATGGATATTTATGCATAAAACCAGAATATCCATTATAAGTTAAATTAATTCCGCGTGACCTCAAATATATCTACGGCGTGCATCGACCGATGACAATTTAAATAACAATTGTTTCTATTTATTATTTACCTTTGGAATTAATATAATATAGGGCAGTGAAAATTACAACAAAGAACGAGGTGGCGTATTTGGTGGCGTTTGCAAGATGAGGGAACACTTCTTTTGTGTCTCTGTACCTCCTCAAACATTGTGCAAATCGAAACCACGCCGGTAAACAACCCACAAATGCTCTTATTATCATATGCCTCTCTACACAGCGGTTTCCATCTACAAGGAAATTATTAAAGGCTACGATTTTAATGTTTATCTTTTTAAACAGCGTGTCCTAAATTCAGATTCTCCTGGGTAGAACTTTTTGTCGAAGTATTTCAGCACAAGGCAATGAGAATAAGAAACCAGTGGCGGCTTGTACTAAAGGGCACAAGGGCACGTGCCCACCCAACCACCAAGATAAACACAGAAAGAAATTCGCATGTAATTCAGTGCATTTATTTTAATTTCATTATTTTAACGATGGTATCAAATTTTCCTTCCGCACCACAAGCGCCAACCAACAGCCTCAAAACTATTTTCAGGGGAACGTTCTGATTTGTTCCCCATGTACAGGTGATTCGGTTGGCTATCGGTTATCTTCGCTATACGCCGATATACCAGGCGAATGGGGCACCGAGCGAAGCGTTCCCCATTTAGAGCTAGCGCGCACGGGTGACTTTTGTCATCGTGATAATAAAGTTTCTGTCACCGTTGAGTCACGTCACCAAAGATGAGTGCGCTCACGAAGAGTGGCAGTCACTTCATTTTTAATGAAAATTAGCGTCATTCATCAACATGGATTGCGAAGAGAGGTTATGGTCTGCGAACTGGTCGTTAGGCAGAAAAGAAATTATCAGGAAAAAGAACACTGGGTTCATTCCCTTTGGAGTGACAGGTTGATAAGTTGCAAATTTTACACTATGTTTGACAACCTGCGAGCATATCCAAGGAAATTTTTTGGATATTTTCGAATGAGTGTTAAAAGTTTTGATGAACTATTGTACATCCTTTACTTCTGATATGTATATCAGAATACTCTTTTAAATTCATATCGTAGAGTGCTGGTGTTTTTTCAACTTCTTCAATAAGTAAATAGTTATCTATGTCGTCTTCATGTACAGACACGTTTTGCTGAGATGTAAACGCCACCGACTCCATCACGCAGACGTTGTCGCCTTGACTGTCAAAGCGCAATTGACGGGGAGCGTAAAGGAGGGTGACATTTTTGTCACCGTTGCGCGCACGGCCATTGAAATCTAGCGACCCGGTGACAGTTATGTCACGGGCATGTTCGCGGGTCCGCGGACAAAAAAGTCACCCAGTTGTCACGTCGTAACATGTGCGCACATTCATACTACACCATAAACTTGACGAGAGTAACGAAACTGTCACGGTGACAAAAGTCACCCGTGCGCGCTAGCCCTTAAAGTCAACGTTTGACTTTCGACCATAGTGTTTTGTTTTCGCGCAATCGCGCGTGTGAATTCAAAGACGAACGTGACGTTTTTTCAATGATGGAAGTTAATTGCGTGCAAAATCTTTTAAAAAAACCGCTATCATTTGAAGAAAAACTTTTAATTAAGAAGAAAGAAAGGCCTATTTCTGATCTTCAGATAAACTACAGTTCGACAAGTAAAACCCGAACGTACAATAGAAAATTCAACAAGAATATCTATGAAAAATACGATTGGATGTGCGGATGTTCAGTAACAAATAAACTGTTTTGTTTTATGTGCTTAATTTTTAAGAAAGAGGTTAGTGCGTGGAATAAACAAGGGGTGAATGATTTAAAACACATTGCAGAGAGGGCAAAGAAACAAAATCTTCCGTTTCTCACATGAATGCGTGCATAGATTTTAGTGTTTTACACAAAGTGGATATCCGTGAACAACTAGAGGGTGCTTATTTGCTACATAAAATTAAGTACAACGAAGACGTGGAAAAAAATCGTCATATTTTGCGCCGGTTAATTATGTGTATTAAATTTTGCGGCGCCTTTGAACTGGCGTTGCGAGGTCACGATGAGACATTAAGTTCAGAAAATCTAGGAATTTATGTAGGGTTAATCAACTTTGCTGCCGAATTAGACGCTGTGCTTGCAATACATATGAAAGGTTCACAAGTGTTTAAAGGCGTCTCAAAAACTATTCAGAACGAATTGCTAGATGCAATGTTGCAAATTTACAAGCAGGAAATATTGAAAGAAATTAAATCTGCAAATGGCATTGCTTTGGAGGCCGATGAAACTACAGACACTTCTAATCATCAGCAAATGGTTGTTATTATTCGATATGTATTTAATGAACAAATTTTTGATCGCTTTTGGTCTTTTTTTAAGCCGGGTGGATATAATGCTGATGTATTAGCAAAAACATTGCTGAATGAATTGCAAATTATTTTAAATTCTCCTTCTGGGTCTGATAACAATAAACTAATCGCTCAAAGTTACGATGGGGCGATGGGCGATTCAGTTACTATTAGTGAAGCAAATGGTTTATTAAAACTTTTGAATTGCCCGGAATTTCTCTACTGGATGAAAATATTTCATTTCATCATGCCACGTTGAAATATTATTTAATCAGACTCAAATGCAAAAGGCAATTGAACAATTCCAACAGCAAATTAATCGAATTAGAAATTCTACTGACGATGACAATCAAGAACGCAATAATGAAGAACCTGCAAGGAAAAGACAAAAAACGACAGCTGGCGATAACAGAGCTGTTATTGCAAAGCAAGTACGTGACACTATTTTAAGCCAAATTAGCGACCGATTTGATTTTAGGGATCACTTAAGTGCAGCAAAATTATTCGATTCTCAAAATTTTAAAACTTATAGGCATGCATTTCCACAAAAATATTTTGATGAAACTGTGAAATCTTATCCTATGTTGGACAGTGTAACATTGAAAAGTGAACTTTCAGCAATTTATGAGCGCGATGACATGTGTGACGTAGGTGGTATTTTGCCACTTTTAGTGTTCATAGCAGACAACAACCTAAAAAAGGTTTTGACGGAAACATACAAACTGTTGGATATTATTTGTACAACGCCCATGTCGACAGCAGCATGTGAACGATGTTTGTCCACTCTCAAACGCATTAAAACTTTTCTGAGAAGCACAATGTCAGAAGATCGACTGAACGCATTGGCGGTCCTATCAATAGAAAAGAAGTTCGTCCAGTCTATCCCGGATTTTGACAACAAAGTCATAGACGTCTTTTCCAGCATGAAAAATGGGAGAATGGATTTTATGTACAAAAAATAGGTAAGTTTTTTCTTGTGCCCACCCTCTTTCTTAACTCACGAGCCGCCACTGTAAGAAACAAGGAAAATAAAGATAATCAAGTACGGAAAAGAAGAATGATGAGAACGGGAAGACTTAATAAATTAAATTTATAATGTAAATGGTTAAAATTTTTAACAGTAGTGGTATATATCTGACTTTTAATGGCGGCTGCAATAAGCGCTTTAGAAAAATAATGACAATTCTCAGTTGGATTCCTTTATCGCAGAACAAAAAGTTCAAAGAGAAAAAATAAACCGCATTACAAGGGACCTCAAATTAATAATTTCTTGTATCCGAGATTAAATTATTCTAAAATGATGGAAGGCGGTAACTATTATTCACTGTTTTTAGATCGTACGCCAGATTTCAGTAATCAACAGCTAAGAGTGATCATTAGATTTGTTATGTTCAATAATGGAAAAAACGGAGTCGAGAAAGATAACAGCCTGGACGCGTTTTGGAAGCATTTTTCCAAGAAATGGTCCCTAGGTTTGCGTGAAGAATTAGTTTTTCTAGAATCGGCATCGGCGCGTTTGCCTGCACGGAGAGACTCCCAGAAGAACGTTTTTGACCTACAGACGTATTGTGCTCGGTGAAACTAGGGTGGGGTTCAAATTGTTCCTTTAATTTAACATTACATCGTTTTCCCGTAATAAAACTCGACGATTAAGTCTTATTGAACACATACAGGAGTCAATAATTTCCTGAAGAATGCCGTGTGGTGTCCCTTGTCGGATAAAATCAACCCTGTTATTCTTTCCAACGTTCCCGTAAAAATCGATCGTTCCAGCAAAAACTCTGTGTCACAGTTTATGGCTTTTGGCGTTTAAAACACCTTATTTCATGGTTTTTCTCCGTTATTGGGGAGAAACCTTATTGTGGAATCTAATGCAATATTGTGCAGCCTAACGCCATCATCCAGCGATGTCAGCCTAGCTGTATTCTCTCCTTGAGGGCGTCGACCGGGCAAGGATAAACTTTTTTAGCTTCTTTTACCTTGACGCCAAATTGAAGTAAACACTATCTATATTATTAAGTATAAGACGTGCCGTTCACTGGTTACTTTTTCAACGCAACTGTTTAATGTTGAAATGCACACTGGTGATTTTTAATTCCGGCAATCGGCTTATTATTATAAATTATTTTATGGGCCCAAAATTCGTTATTTGCTTCCGTAGAACGAAAGCACAAACACACCCAACTTCTATGAAATCCAATTCGTACTAAAGCTGTACAGGAACTGTACAAACGGACCAAAAGTGAAGAGCAAGTTTTACGTGATCAAACTGTTTGATCGCCCACTACAAAAGTTGTCAGTGCGCGGCATTTGTTTATTTGTTTGCAAAGTGCTTCGTTTTGAGACATAAAAGTAGTTCAATTGTTAAGAAATAAAGCAACCTTCCATTGCTAACTATTTAGTATATTTAATACTTAATTGTATTTGTGTTGAAAACTCAGCTTCTAGGGACTACTCAGTCCTTTTCTGTTTTTATTTTGTCATAATGTCGTAGTCAGTGACGGCTTGAGCGACAGGTTCGGATATGTCGCGGCCCTTTCGTTGTATATTTAATTTTATTGGCTTTTTATTAATTTATAATAAAATGTGTGAACTGGGTTTTAGAGCTTTTCTAATGTAAACTGCCAAAATTTAGCATAGAAACTTTTTTTCTTAATCATATCCCTTTTAGCTTTCGACGGCGGGTGCCTTTCTCTCCGGGCTTTAATCACTACGCTCCCGCAGCTTGTGCCAAACCCCTTCTCACAATCATTCTTCTTTCAGTCGTACCATAAAAGGGATTTCCAACCTCTCTAAATCATGGTGTTAAAACGACATCCGGGGCAGACTATTGACATGCTCACCGCTAGCACGTGGCGCCATGTTGATACAGCCTTGAGACTCTCATTCAAATACTGATCGGAGAGAGCGATGCTTAACTCTCCTGATCGTACGTGGATGACCAACCTAACTGTGCAACCCGAGACCTGAATACTATTTACTAGTTCTATGTTATATAGCACTGAGTCTTCTGAAAATAGAACCTTCTGCGAAAGATATATGCTGCAAGACGTAAGAACACATTAAGCAGTAGTGGTCGGTGAAAATTGTAGCACTGCACTGCCTTAAATCGCAGTGCACTTGCTTCTTAATCCAGGATAGCGGCGGCTAACCAATTTGGGTGGTGGGCCAAATTTAAAAAATAAGTATGCCGGGCCGCTGGTCAAAATGTTATGAACTACGTATGTACAGGGTATTCTTTCAATCTTCTTAGAGTACTTTATCTCTTACGAGACGTAGCGATCTTCTCTCCTATGTCTGTGTTGCGCGTTTAGAGTGCCACAGATATAGAGTACCTACAGCTCAACGTGGGCTCCGAACCACGGGAAGTGTAAAAACTTCTACTCCAGAGAAGATTTACTTGGCAGAATACCTCGCTGGTTTACCATTACCTTGCGAGGGAGAACGACCATTAAGAATCCGATGCTGCGAAACTGGGAATTGAATCCAGGACCTTCAACGTAGAAGTCTAACGCGCCAACCTCTAGCCCACGGCCGCTTCATTCTTTATATAAGGTCCGTTTTTTAATAAGAAGAAAAATACTGTAAATATCATTAATATATATGTTTTCTATATTCTACATACTTTTATCTGGTTTTCTACATAATTTACATTTTTGTTCAAATAATTGTCGTACCGCTCAACAAGTTTTTGAATTCCGACGTCAAAGAAATCTGCCGCCTGTGAAGAAGCCCAATCCATGACTGCAGTTTTCACTTCTTCGTCGTCGTTGAACCGTTGACCACGAAAGAACTCCTTTAAGTACCGAAACAAGTGAAAATCACTGGATGCAAGGTCTGAACTGTAAGGTGGATGATCCAGTTGTTCCCATCCAAAAGACCTGATTAGACCTTGTGTTTGTGTAGAAACATGTGGCCTTGCATTGTCATGTAGCAACATCACACCGGAAGACAGTAGGCTACGCCACTTGTTTTGAATGGCACGCCGGAGTTTTCTCAAGGTCACACAATACGCATCAGAATTGATTGTTGTGCCTCTCGGCATAAAATCCACTAACAAAATGCCTTTCCTGCCCCAAAAGACAGTTGCCATGATTATTCGTGCTGAAATTGTCTGTTTGTCTTTTACTCTGGTTGGTGACGATTGTGTCTTCATTCCATTGACTGTTGCTTGGACTCAGGAGTCATGTGAGACACCCAAGTCTCATCTCTTGTAACGATGTGGTCCAACAATCATCTCCTTCCTGATTGTATCGAGTCAAAAACGATAAAGCACAGCCCAACCTTTTTGTTTTGTGATCGTCAGAAAGCAGTCTTGGAACCCACCGAGAACACAATTTTCGATAATAAAGTTTCTCCGAAACAATGGTATACAAAGCTGACCTTGAAACCTGTGGAAATTCAATTGATAACTTTGAAATCGTGAATCGTCGGTCCTCTCGAATTTTGTTGTCCACATCACGAACCAAATCTTCAGAAATCGGAGAAAGTTGGCCAGGGCGTGACTCATCAAGCACATTAGGCCGCCCGTCCTTAGACATTCTCACCCACTTTCGAACTTTACCGTCATTCATAGCATTATCACCGTAAACTTCACAAATTTGACGGAGAATTTCCGCTGCTGCCAGGTTTCTTGCACTCAAGAATCGCATTACAGATCGGCGGGCGGGCGACTTAATTTTGTTAAACATTATAAACTTCTACAGCTCAGCACACAGACAGACGATACGGCTGTAAATGGCGCCTAAACGCGCGCAAATCATGCTGGAAGCAGACGCGCAAGCGCACTGCGGCGATCGCGCGTCATTCTCACTCTAATTCACAAACGGACCTAATTTAAAAAATACCCCTCGAATTTACACCCATTTTTCCCTCTGGAAAGCAATCACAAAAAGAAAAAATCAACTGGTGGGACACATTTTAAGACATCCAAGAGTGCATTTCCAGAGGAATACCAAGATTAAGTTACATAAAACAATTAATAGTGGAAGACGTCGGAGCCAGAAATTATAATGAAATGAAAAGACTGGCTCAAGACAGAAGAGCATGGAGCGTTGTATCAAACCAGTGTAGTGATGCAATACCCAGAGAGAGATGAGCGCCTTTTATATATTTGGACCGCCTAATTTTAAAACGTTCCTGCTGCTTCTGGCCGTTGTCGGGTCGACATCGCACCTCAGCCTGTACACAGAGAATTGTTCAGTTTTCAACTGAGTTTTCCCTTCTTACTATGTCTATGTGTGTGGTGGTAGCTCAGTTGGTAGAGCGCTTGCTTTCTGAGTAAAACGTCGGTTCTGGCTTGGGTTCGAAACCTAAGCATTACAACGCAGATTTATAAAAACCTATCACACATAATTTTCTGCTTCCGGCTTGCAACCGTGGGATTTTAATGCTAAAAACCTTCTCTGGAATTTCTGTCGTTCGGGTTCGATGTTAAACTGTAGGTCCCTCGTGTTTCTACCTTAGCGCTGAGGAGTAACACGTGGTAGAGGAAAGGCCAACGGGACAGAAAGAGTGGTGTTCTTCGTTTAGCGTTATAATACAAATGGTTTAAGGTTATGTTCCGCTTTGTATATTCACCAAAACTAACAAACGGTACGTCATACACAAACCTAATTACATGGGACTAATCTGACAGAGTCAAACATTTGTTCTTCTCCTTCTAAGGACATTTACATATGTAGCTAAATCGAGATAGGTTTAAAATTGTGACTACTCTTCATCATAAGTCTGTTAATGTCACACTGAAGGGAGTGATCTCTGAATTTAGAACAGACTGTATATTACATTGCAAACACGTAATGGTTTTTGGAACTTCGAAATAGAAGCTTTAATATGTTACCTTTTCCTACTGACCAATCTTCATTGGTGGCGTAAAAGCAAACAAAATATTGCAGGTCAGTAAACGCCGTCACCAAACTGTTCAGTTGATCAGCCATCCAGAAATCAGCAAAGTGCACATAAAAAAATGGAGCTAGCAAGACTCTTCCCTAAAACACAGAATCGTTACACATGCTCCCATACGTTTCCTTTGCTTGAGCGAACCTTGTATTGAAAAATCAATTTAATGTGCCAAGAAACTAAGCAATTAAAACATCATTCTTGAACGCTATTCTACAAAACAAACTTGACGAAATTAAAAAAAAACACAAAGCTTTTCTAATAAAATAAAAAGAATGTTAACACACCAAATCGTACACACCACTACACGCAGGGCCCAAAATCTTGCTTCGTGTCTGAACGTCTTGCTGGGGTTGATAATGTAAGCTATCATTAAAATCAGTAAAATTAAGGGGTTAACGTAGGCAGGAATGCTGAGTTGAGGACTGTACAAGAAACACAGGATGGAAAGGGACCAAATGACTCCGAAAATCGAAGCCAGCTCAATAACATGTTGTTCAGAGAGATGGTTCCTGGGATCCAGTTCGAAAATGAGGACATGGTTAACCCCTGACGAACGCCAACCATAGATGTTTATTCCCCATAAAAATAAAAACTCTACTATTAAAAAAGGGCCTCTGTATAGTCTGCAAACAATACGCCAATCGTCCCTTCCATGATGAAAAATCGCTAAAATATAAAATTTTAATTTAGATTTTTATAATTAACACAGAGGCTATGACACGGCGTCAAATGGATCAAAATTAGATTAGATTCTTACATAACAATTAAATAAATACAGGTTGTGTTTAAATTCAGGGCTAGTTGAAGCAGTATGAAGGCATACATTCGATTGAAGTTCTTACAAGACTGCGAGCACAATACCACGATAAATGTTTTTCTAAAATTCGGGTGGTTGAGTAGTTGAAATCTTTTAGAGGCGGGAGAACTCGTGTAGAAAACGAGCCTCATGTACGACGACCTGAGTTAATCGCGAAAATGAAAAAAAAGCCAATGCTTTTATTCGGCAAAACAGCAGTGGCGGTTTGTACTAAAGGGCACAAGGGCACGTGCCCACCCAATCACCAAGATAAACACAGAAAGAAATTCGCATGTAATTTGGTGCATTATTTTAATTTCATTATTTTAACGATGGTATCAAATTTTCCTTCCGCACCACAAGCGCGGCTAACAGCCTCAAAACTATTTTCCGGGGAACGCTCTGATTTGTTGTTGTTGATGTAGAGGTGATTCGGTTGGCTATCGGTTATCTTCGCTATACGCGATATACCAGGCGAATGGGGCACCGAGCAGATTGTTCCCCATTTAAAGTCAACGTTTGACTTTCGACCGTAGTGTTTTGTTTTCGCGCAATCGCGCGTGTGAATTCAAAGACGAACGTGACGTTTTTTCAATGATGGAAGTTAATTGCGTGCACAATCTTTTAAAAAACCCGATATCATTTGAGGAAAAACTTTTAATTAAGAAGAAAGGAAGGCCTATTCCTGATCTTCAGATAAACTACAGTTCGACAAGTAAAACCCGAACGTACAATAGAAAATTCAACAAGAATATCTATGAAAAATACGATTGGATGTGCGGATGTTCAGTAACAAATAAACTGTTTCGTTTTATGTGCTTAATTTTTAAGAAAGAGGTTAGTGCGTGGAATAAACAAGGGGTGAATGATTTAAAACACATTGCAGAGAGGGCAAAGAAACACAAATCTTCCGTTTCTCACATGAACGCGTGCATGGATTTTAGTGTTTTAGGCAAAGTGGACATCCGTGAACAATTAGAGTGTGCTTATTTGCTACATAAAATTAAGTACAACGAAGACGTGGAAAAAAATCATCATATTTTGCGCCGGTTAATTATATGTTTTAAATTTTGCGGCGCCTTTGAACTGGCGTTGCGAGGTCACGATGAGACATTAAGGTCAGAAAATCTAGGAATTTATGTAGGGTTAATCAACTTTACTGCCGAATTAGACGCTGTGCTTGCAATACATATGAAAGGTTCACTAGTGTTTAAAGGCGTCTCAAAAACTATTCAGAACGAATTGCTAGATGCAATGTTGCAAATTTACAAGCAGGAAATATTAAAAGAAATTAAATCTGCAAATTTCATTGCTTTGGAGGCCGATGAAACTACAGACACTTCTAATCATCAGCAAATGGTTGTTATTATTCGATACGTGTTTAATGGACAAATTTCTGAACGCTTTTGGTTTTTTTTAAGCCGGGTGGATATAAAGCTGATGTATTAGCAAAACCATTGCTGAATGAATTGCAAACTATTTTAAATTCTCCTTCTGGGTCTGATAACAATAAACTAATCGCTCAAAGTTACGATGGGGCGTCCGTAATGAGTGGTAAGACAAATGGTGCCCAAGCCATTATCAAAAGAACATTTCCACATGCACATTATATTCACTGTTACGCGCATAAATTCAATTTAATTATTGAACGAGCGGCACAGTGCAATAAAAATGTAAAAATTTTCTTTGCAAATTTGCAGTCATTTTCAAGCTTTTTTTTTCGATCGCCAAAACGAACGGCAATTCTTGATGAAATAGTCAAACGTAGATTACCACGCGCTGCTCCTACACGGTGGATTTTCAAAAGTCGAACTGTTCGCACATTATTTGAACACCAGGATTCTTTCAAAGAATGATTAGACAAAATTATTGACGAATATGGGATGGATTCAGTTACTATTAGTGAAGCAAGTGGTTTATTGAAACATTTGAATTGCCCGGAATTTCTCTACTGGATGAAAATATTTCATTTCATCATGCCACATGCTGAAATATTATTTAATCAGACTCA
>JABXWE010013139.1:0-12148 GCA_014611495.1 Limonius californicus
AAATTGCTCGTTTGATGCCAATTATAGAAGATTTTCCTTATAAGGTTATTTACATAATCACTGCGATGTAGCAAAAGCAAATAAATTGCCAAAAACATGATTTTCCTGATGATAGTTTCATACAAAAGAAACATTCGATATTGCCGAAAAACAACCATTTCAACAGAAATCCAGAGCAAATAGTAGCTTTTAAGTATCAAACATACAATTTATAAGGAAAAGGATAAACTCACCCAATGGGAATATCAAAAACGTCTCTCACCTGAAACAAGATTTATAGCATTAATTATAATACAAAGTCTTACAATTAAATTCAATATTAAATACAATTCTTCGCAGACTTTCTTTCTCCATTAACATACTTAAGCTTGTAAACCCAGATAAAAATCTGCCAGTAAAACACCTACCAAAAAGTTGTAAAGAAACCGGAAAAAGTGCTCTGAAATATGGTAATTGCAGAAACCAATATTACTCTGGTAATAAATACCATACCCAGGGATATACATACCCCAGCAAAACATACCTATACAGTACGGTAAAAGAACATTCTCAAAATCCCTCCTTTAAAAATATTTCTGGTTAAAATACTTCCATGATTATTCCTGCTACAAATATACAGATATAAGTATTTCCAGAAAAAGATTCAAGGAAGAAATCCACCTTCAATAAAAATGCCCTTGACTAAACACACTCCCAGATAACAAAGTTGGAAAAATTATATTTTCCACTAAATACTAACGAATTGAATAGCTTAAGGAAAAAAAGGAGAAAATCGCCTAAGAATTATTTCGGGAAAAATTACCCTTAAATCCATAAATAACACTACACTAAAAATACGTTCGGATAGAGCACTTCAAATACTATATACTGTAGATTGTAGAGCATGTATCTCTTACGAAATACATATAACTGTAAAAAGCATCAAAATGTATATACTTCGGAAAAAAATTTGAAAAATACCTTCGAAAAATTAACTGTACCCAACAAAGCTTCAGTGCAAGCACCCCTAAAATATGCTTCGAATAGAATACCCTACGGTTGAAATACACTAGGCACGGCTCCTCTGGAGATAAGCTTAAAATAAAAACTGCTTTTGAATAAATACTAGAGCGTCTCACGGTGAGAGTGTAGTTCAGGATCTTATGGAAACCAATGTTGCAAAACTTCTACTTAACTACTCTGAAGATACCAAGCACCTGTCTGTCATAACGTATTGCGCCTTTTCTTGAACAAATCGCTAATCGGTGATAACTACTATTTAAGAATTTTTGCTGGACCTTTTTTTTTCTCTCATTCATTCTACCGTTCCTCCCCTGGAAACCGCTTCCGCATTACTTCAGGGAGGGGGCGTCCCTTACACACTAACCATTCATGCTGCATGCACCCTAAACTTAACTAAGCGAAATGTGGTCGCCCTAGTCGGGATTCGATACCTCGACCGATCGGACCAAATTTCTAGTGACCTCGAGTTCCCGCACTACTCCACCGACGCCCCGGACATCTTGTACCTGGATTTATTCCATTTAAGCAAACTTACACTGGCGTTTACATTTGACAACGTTTTACGGTAAAGTCTCATAAGGTTTGCATAGTCCATAAAAGCCTGTAGTACACTCTCACCGTGAGACGCTGGTCTATAGAATGAAACGCTTACACAAAGTTAATATCTGCTAAAAATACCCCTAAAATCTACCTTCGCTTACAATCTCTCGCTCGATCAGAAAACGTCAGGAGAAGTACTTCCTGATGAATACATATATACGTAAACAACCCCAAGAAGAAATATTTACGAAAAATAGTCCCGAATATTTTATACTACTGATTAAAATACTTCGTAACATAACCCACTGTAAAAATACACCTGAAAAATTCTCTTGGATAGAATACTGCAAGCACAAAATATAGTGGAGCAAATATCTCAAGCTAATATTTCCAGTGAAAAGCCCTCAATAAGAAACACTTCCAAAATGATACTTTCAAATAAAAATACACCAAGAAAAAATGCTTGCAGAACACCAATACCTGGTAAAATACCCCTAAAAATACCTTAAGATAGAATAGCTAAAGATCAAAATACTGCAGGGAAAATATTGAAACAAAATACCGCCTTAGATCAAATAACACCAAGTAACAACCACCTCTCCTAAAAACGTATCCATGAAAATGCGTTCTGATGGAATACTCCAAGCATATAATACAGTAGAGAATAGATTCCCGGAAAATATCTTGAAATATTTCCCGAAAAATCCTCTCAATAAGAAATACTTCCGAAATGATACCTTCAAATAAACATACCCCAAGAAAAAATGCTTGCAGAATACTAATACCTGGTAAAATACCCCTAAAAGTACCTTAGGATAGAATAGCTAAAGATCAAAATATTGCAGGGAAAATATTAAAACAAAATACCGCTTTAGATAAAATAACACCAAGTAACAACCACCTTCCGTAAAAACTTATCCATGAAAATGCGTTCTGGTGGAATATTCCAAGCATATAATACAGTAGAGAATAGATTCCCGGAAAATATCTTCAAATATTTCCGGAAAAAATCCTCTCAATAAGAAATACTTCCAAAATGATACCTTCAAATAAAAATACCCCAAGAAAAAATGCTTGCAGAACACCAATACCTGGTAAAATACCCCTAAAAATACCTTGAGATAGAATATCTAAAGATCAAAATACTGCAGGGAAAATATTAAAACAAAATCCCGCTTTAGATAAAATAACAGCAAGTAACAACCACTTTCCGTAAAAAATTATCCATGAAAATGCATTCTGATGGAATACTCCAGGCATATAAAAGATATCATCAGATTGATGTCCAAACTCATAATGGGGAATTTCAGTAAATAAATGAAACACCTTGTCTGCCCCACTGGTGGGGCAGACAAGGTGTTTCATTTATTTATTTATTTTCATATAAAAGGTTCCCGGAAAATATTTTCAAATATTTCCGGAAAAAATCCTCTCAATAAGAAATACTTCTCTTAGATACCGTTACATGAAGGTACCTCAAACATAATACTCGCAGAAAAGTAATACTCCGCAACATACCCTTAAAAATACTTTAGGAAACAATGGGTCAAAACAAAATACTACAGGGAAAATATTAATAGAAAAACATTGCTCTGGATGAAGTACCACCACGTAACAACTCTCTGAAAATGACTAATGAAAAATGTTTTCTGAAAACATTCGCGAAAGAGAAAATATGCTAGGAAATTTAATTTCGGATAAAAAATACCTATGAAAGAACTGCTGGACCCTAGCAAATAGCCACTTAAATATTCTTGAAAAACACCTTTGGAAGATACCACATAAAAAACATTACTACAAAAATACCTCATGTCAAGTACATACTTTCGGGAAAATCTTCGAAAAAGCAATACTGTCAAAAAGGTACATGAAAAAGTAGTCTTAAATAAAACACCCCTACAAAATAAACCCTAAATAAATAAGAAAAATTTATCACGAAAAATTCGAATTAGACATAATCCTAAAAAATACCTTCAAGTAAATATACCTATGGAAGAACTGCTCGTCGCTAACCAATACCCATTGAGAATATCCTTGGAAAGAATATATCACGCAAAAAATACTCCGAGGAAATACTACTAGATATGAAATCTCACGTAACAAATCCCAATAAAAAACATACAATACGGCAAATAGTTCTGGAAAGACCACAATTAAAAATATTCTCGGAAAAGTACTTTTCAGAAAACATACCTATGAAAGAAATGCTCGCTGGGACAAATGCTGAAAATATTTTCAGAAAGAACGCAAACGATACCGCGAGAGAAAATAGATGCTAATAAGTACATACTTCCAGAAAAACGTGCAAGATGTGAAGAAAAAATTATCTCTGAAAGAATAGTCCTGGGTGATAAACTCCCAATAAGCACGCTGAAAAATACCTTCGATAGAATACCCCAAGGAATTTGATATCTACATATTTCCGAAAATAAGTACTCAGGGCGAAATAATCCCGAAGGTATTCATGCAAAAAATACCTCCAGTCACAAATCCTAACTGAAAAGATCCCTGAAAAATACATTTTATTGAAATATTCCTAGCAAAAAAAAGGAACACCTTCATAAAAACCCAGCAATTAAATAAGAGTTTCAAGCCACGGCTTTCTAAAGATATTTTTTCCGAAATAGTCCTGAAGATATTTTCGGAAAAATACTTTCTGGATGGAAAACCGCTCGCCACAAACACAAACTAAAAAGACTCCTCACAAATACTTTTAATAAAATAATCCTATGACAAAATGAATACCTTCATAAAACCCCACCAACTAAAGAAAAGTTTAGAGCGACTACTTTCTAAAGATGTTTTTCCATTGATATGCTTCCTGGCAGTATTTTGCCATAGATTTGTTCTTATTTTTCAAATCCCTTGGCATTTAACTTGTTTCTAGTTTTTGTAAAAGTTTGACCAAGATAGACAGCATCTACAACTTTATATACGTTGCTAATCAATGATAATACCAGTATACCAGTGATTTCATTTCTATTCCATAGTCCGTGTGTAAAATGCTATCTAGACAAAGAGTACCTACCCCGTAAAATGGTTTATAAGGCATTAGAAACGTTGATGTTTGCAAAAAAATTTTGATAACCCGGAAAATTAATTATAACAAACCATTAAAAACTAAATATGTGTTCGAGCACACATATACGACCGGTTTTGTTATCTTAGATTCGAGAAAAATTACAAAGAAACATGTGAACGAAGTAGCTTTCTGTAAATCCACACTGTATAATATTGCAAGCAATTAAGGAAATATTTCACTAAACGCAAGCTGACATCTGATATCAAAAGCTAATTAGAATGAATCCGATCTGTTAGATACATGTAATTACATGCATTTAACTCTTCGAATATAAAATGTTGCATATTAACATAGCTCGTGGCCTTTCGCGTGACCACCGGCAACCAGTAATCTGACACTAACTTGTACCAGTTACATTTATGGTCATGTACTTGATACCTCTGGGCGTTTACTGATAAGCAATGTTTACAAAAATTACAATTATGATAAGCTGCAAACTTTGAGTTTTTCAAACAAATCACGGGCTACATAGTTTGGAGTACAGAAGCTGAATTATGCCAGTCCAGAAGATAGGAACTTTTCTTTCTATTGTAAATTATTTATACAGAATTTATATGACTTTATACAAAGGACATTCAAATACAACAATCATACTATAATCTGCAACAATATCAAATAGAAATTAATTTTAGATTTCAAGTTTTTGTTGATTTAAGTAAAATACTAAATGTAAAGTGTCAGGCTTCTATGGTTTGTATCTAATGAAGTCATCACTGGGAGCTTAGACCGCGTTGCCGTACAAAATACTGATGCTGACGTTTCGTTAACCGTTGCAGGTTACGGTTAGCGAAACGTCAGTATCCATCAATTTTACGACGATGTGGTCTAAGATCGAAAAGATGACTTCAAGATACTTTCCTGCAACGTCTAACCGTATGCTGCGTTTAAAATAAGGAATAATGACAAAGTATTAATAGTTGAATTTATCGTTTACAAAAATATACAGCACAGCTAAAATACAACAATATTTTCCATATAATAATATATTGTGATGATTTTTGATTCGTAAGATCGGTTAATTTCATTTTATTAAGGATACTCGTACATTTGTAAGATATCTTGGAATTTGGTTCCATAGCGGTCATTAATAAAGGGTACACCAAGACGCAGATAACTTCTTGCTTAGTTTGAAACACTGCTAAGTTCGTATTTTGCATATACCTGTCACAAAGAAATAGGATTATTACAAATTCTAATTTAAAAGTATTCTACGTATATTAAAAAAATAGTGTAGAAAGATACAATGACATGCCTAAAGCTTGGATATAAGCTTAGTTCTGGATTTATTTAATTTACATGGGAGTATGCAACATTAATCGGAACATTTTGTGAAAATGTGTATTTGACACGTGTGGAGTGCGGAATGTGTATTAGAGGCAGCTTTCGGACATGTACAGTGCATTCAGAAATCTTTCTGAAATCAAAATTTGAATAAACAGTGACGCCGGTAAGATATGAACATTTTTATAAAATAATTTTAACTGTCAAAATATTTATTTTAAAATTGTATTTAGATCCAAGTGCCCTTACTGTAATTTTATATATTTTAGCATCGTTGCTATGTAAATTTTGTCAGTTGCTATGAGAGTTGTTGACAAAACAATGACATGAGAGCGTCCTCTGAACTTGGTTGTGGATGCCCGCATTTTGTTGAGCTCTTGAAAATTTATAAATTATTTAAAAAACTTTGTTAATATTTAATAGATAGTTTATTGTCCAGTGTAAACACTGATTAATTAAAGAAAAGAGTAAGTTAGTATTACTTACTAAATTAATATTGAATTAAGTGGATCCTGTATGGAGTTCGAGCAACATTTGAGGTCAAGGACGTTTTTAAGAAGATAATTACAATTTGGACGTGGGGATTACTTCAGAAAGGTAAACTAATTATACTTACCTAGCAAGAAGCACGAGTGTTCCTGAGAACTTCGAAGAACATCAGAAAATAATAATTAAACCTGTTCGAATTTACAAAGGACTTTATAGGCATATATTAGGTTATAGAACTGCATACGACTGACGTGCATAGATTCTGCCAGAAGTCAGCTGCGTACTGGGAAATAGTATGAAATGCCCATTTTCTCATATAATCGTAAAGCGTGATTGAACCGACTTCTGAAACAGAGTACTTATGATCTACAGTTAGACCGTGGTATTTTCAATTTAAATATTTTGGCGACAAGTTTCTAAAAGTTGTCACCTGGCGCGCAACTTACGACACATTAATAAAAATAAAAATTTAATAAAGATATGATTGCGGAATGCAAGCTAATTCAATCTATTTAACTTTAAATCTGATTTAATTATATTTTTATCTTATTAATAATTTACAACAATATATTATTTCATTGTTGTCTTAACGACAATACTAAACAAACTTCTAACATTTCCTTGATTGCTCTTGAATATTCTAATTTGGCAACAGTGTTTAATAATAAGCATCAGAAGATTATTCTTCTAGAAAAACAACCAAGAGCTCCAATATTTACATCAGTAGTAAATCATACATTTTGAAATAATTGTTTTGTGAAATATCAGAGAAAATATGCATATGAATATGGCTTAGAAACCACAAAAATCGAATATGAACTCACAGCTATTAGACTGATTGTTGTTTGCTCTCATTTAGACTCATCATGACGTAACTGTCCTATTTCGCATATTATAAAGCGAACGCGTCAAAGCAATACATTACAAAGATATATTATTTCTTCAATAAAAATAAATAATTTGAATTGAGCAAAATAGAAAAAATAGAGCTCCAATATTGTTATTGATACTGTTGGTTTTTATAAAAATCAGAAAATGACCAAGGGCCCAATTTTGAAGACATACATAATTTTTCAAAAGTAAAATAAGCTGTACTGTTGAACTGCATTTAGTCCCGAAGTAGTCAAATATAAATACCTAGAGAGTACCGTGAGAACAATAAAATCCCAAGTCAAAAACTCCCTTAGAATCCACAGCAGATAGTGCTAGTTGTGTCGTACAATTTTTACAGGAATTTTATGATGATCGGTTAATTAGCAGCTGTTTGTTTCCACCAAGATCACCCGAAGTTAGAGTTCCAGACTTCTTTCTATTCCTTTATCTAAAAAACAATATTTTACGGAATAGACCACAGAATTTAGAAGATTTACAAAATGCTATTTCACAAAAGTTAGATGAACTTACCCCCGATACTCTTGTAAATGTAATTGAAAATCTTAAGTGAAGAGTGGGTTTATGTTTAGAAAACAATGGTCAACATTTTCAACATCTTTAGTAAAAACAATACATATTGGAAGGAAAGATTGAGGGGAAAAGGGCTCGAGGAAGAAGGAGAACATCGTGGATGAGCAACATACGAAATTGGTTGGGGATGAACAGAGAAACGCTGATACATACAGCACGTGACAGATGGAGATACGCCATGGTGATCGCTAACCTCAGAATCTGAGACGGCACCCGGAGAGAGAGAGAGAGAGAGAGAGAGTAAAAACCCTGATTTACTTTGTTTTGTAAATGTAATAATTTTATTTCAAATAAACGTTTATTATCATAGACTGCATAACCCCACTACTTCGACAACAGGGATCACAAAACACTTGAGACGGCAATCTATTCTTGAATACAACTAACTAAAAGTATCGACAAAAATTGGCAAAATTAAGTGTTAATTAGAAATTTCTATTAATAATCAATTAAATAACCTAATAAAATTTGAAATGTAAACTGTCAATTATTAATGTATAATAGTTGAAAATATTTATAATGTTAACATCTTTATAATTCACAGATTAATCTAAGACAAGACTTTACATTCACCAGAGTATCACGGGTAAGTTCATCTAACTTTTTTGAAATAGCATTTTGTAAATCTTCTAAATTCTGTGGTCTATTCCTAAAAATATTGTTTTTTAGATAAGGAAGTAGAAAGAAGTCTGGAACTCTAACTTCGGATGACCTTGGTGGAAACAAATATCTACTAATTAACCGATCATCATAAAATTCCTGTAGAAATTATATGCCATGATTAGCAGTATGAGCTGTAGCATTGTCCTGCTTCAAGTAACTATTCTAATTTCATCATCATGCAAGTCATTGAAAAAGGGGGTTAGGATATTCTGATAAGATAATAATCGGCAGTTATATTTTCTGCAAAAAACTGGTAAACTATTCGTCTTCTTGAAACAGCGACCCATAAACCGATCTTTGGTGAATATAACGCTGTTTCCTCAAACACATGCGGATTATCTGTTGCCTACATTCTCATATTTTGGCTGGTAAGATACCCATTGAGATGAAACCAGGCTTCATCGCTGAACCAAGTAAGATCCAATATGTCAATATTGTTTATGTTGTTTAAGAACCAGTGACAATAATTTGTTCTAGGTTGGAAATCACGCCGTAAAATTGGACGAACCATTTGCATTTAATAAGGAAACATGCGTAAATCTTTTTTTTTAATAGTTCGACAAGTACCATTATGTCAAATCAATTTCTTGGCCTAGTTTTCTGATCGGCTTAGAAGGAGTTGCTTCTATGATATACCTAACATTATCAATAACTTCTGCAATTCTTTTCACCGGTTTTCCTGGTTCCTTTTTCCTTTCAACGCTTCCACTTTCTCTAAAATTATTAACAATAAGCTTGGCGGTTTGATAGAAATGTTATAAGTGATGTTTGCAGCCTCATTTGGATAACGCTGTTGGAAATTTGTGGAACAGATTTGAAATGAATACTGCCATTCATTTTCAATCTTTCTACCATTATGAAAATAAGATTCTAATATGAAAATATGTTATGTTCCACTATTAATTAATTTAAGTTCACAGTGTAATATGTAATTGTAATGACTTTTATTATCAATTAATTAAACAAACAAGCTAATAAAATTTGAAATATAAACTGTCAATTATTAATGTATACAGTTAATAATATTTACAATGTTTACAACTTTATAATTACAGATTAATCTAAGACTTTAAAATTCCAAGGGTGTCTTTGACTAGGGTAGTTATAGTTCTTACGAAATTTGTAAATCCACATAAAAAATAGAAATGTAATGTAACTTTTACATAAAATTAGGTTAAAATTAACTATCGCTATCACCACGGATCTAGTTACAAGCAGTACATTATGCGTTGTGCAAAAACTCTGTAATAGGATTTAAGGCTGCTTAAATACTGGCGATAAGGTAAGTATAATTGCCTTCAAACCAAGAAGGACACAGAAGGACATGGAATATACAGCCTATAAAAATACTAAACAATAACAAATATCAGCAAATACTGGAAGCCGCTAGAATTAGGTTAATAAGCAATAAATCTGTACACATGTTATTGGCCACACTCTCTTCGCGAAAATTGTACTCAAACTATCATCATGGGTATTACAGCCGGTAAAACCCACTATAAATCCCCTAATTTGTATAACTAAATGTCATTTTTATCCGCAAAAATGCACTTTCCACCACTTAAGAAGTGAAATTTGAATATCTCCAAAAACAGTCGCAGGAATATAGAAACATTCAACAATATACAGGATATTCTATTCAAATAAATATAGTGTTCCATAGAATGAACTATTACAGCAATTTACTGGGCGTTTAAAAAAAATATGACAAAATACATAAATATTTATTAGGTGTTCCAATACAAAAAAGTAATTTATCTCGGTATTTTACATATAGCTGACATCTACACACAGCTTATTTAACACTTTTTAAAGACACCATCAAGGAAAGGGTGAAGTGTAGCCCATGGGTTCAGCTAGTTTAAAATAACATGAAAATAATTTTCTTGAAGTCGAGTATTACACATTTATAGTTTCTTTAGATTTAAATTTGCGAATTTGTACTCTGAATAACAAGTCAAAAAGAAAATTAGATAATCTGCAAACTTCACTAAGTTTTCAAGAAAACTTCAAAACATCGTATTATTGCTTCAATTTTATTACAGGGATTTGAGTGTACGGTTAACAATGCCGTAGTAAACTTTGGCAACCGACGTTTCTGTTTTTTTGAATCATCAACAACTTTAGTTTTTTCTATAGGCGCCAACTTGATTAGCTGGCTTTTTAGCAGAAAGTGGAACAACATTGTTTCACCAATGGTTAAATGCCAACACGATATTTTCTACAACAAACAAGTAACCTTAAAAATATTCAGCAATATGTCTCATTTACGTAACCTACGCATTAATGCAGATAATCAAACTTTCTTTTTGGCACTTTATTCAGCTCAAGTGGCAAATTCAATCTACTCTTTATTTCTTCCAATAAACGACATCCTATATACATAAACTTACTGGGAACACCCTGTACTTCAGATAATTATAAATCAATAACCAGCGAAGTAGTCGTGCGAGGATCCGTTTTCTTTGCCATTACACCGTAACAGATCTATAAATATGGTTGAAATGCGACAATATCGCGCCTCCCACAGATGAAGGGAAATTTATCGGCCAATAAAATCTCGGGCAAAAGCACGTGCTAAAAGCGCGGGTGGCCTTAAATTTATGCACGTGCTAAGTGCCGCGCACTTCTCAAGAAGGTACTCAAATTACTCTTTGATTACGTTGATAGCCCTCGTCATCTCAGTGCCACTTCAGTTCGATTGCTCCTTGTTATCATCACCGCGTTTAGAGCTTCCGACTCTCTAAAAATGTTTTTGAGGAAAAACTGGAAAATAATTATTATCTCATGTTGAAGATAATGGAAGTATGTATTCTACGAGGGTTCGTTCTTATATTCTCCCGCTGGGCATTTTTAAATTTTGATGGTACTTCACACTAAGGTTTTTTTTTAATGGTAACCTGTATGTCCATTTGCAGTACAATTCCAATATTATTAAATAATTTCATTAATTATCAGTTTGAGTTGTCGCGTAATGTTCTTCTTTTTTTTGTAATAGAACAGTGTATTGTTTATTCCAACTGATCTCTCTCAGTTCGATGGTGACTGTTCTTGGGACGTTTTTGACATAAAGTGAGTGGCGATTGGAAATGGAAAGTGCAACTCAAACTATTTCCAAAAACTATTGTTCACTAACGAGTCGACCTTCATCCAAATTTGGAGCCCAAACGGACATAATACTCATCATTGTATAGTAGAAAACCCTACCCTTGGGGAGGTACTGTGGGCGATTTTATGATTGGACCTCATTTTTTTAAATAAATGTTAATGGTACATACTGTTTGTATTTCTTGGATAATAATTTGCCTCAACTCCTGCTAAATGTCCCTTCAAATCGAATGGAAAATATGTGGTTCCAGCAAGACGGTGCTCCGGCACATTTCGCGTTACTGACTCTGCAGTTCTTGGATCAAGAATTCGGATACAGGTGTATAGGTCGCAGCGGTTCCATCAATTGGCCATCCAGATTTGACAATTAATTTTTTTCCTATACAGGGTGTCCAAAGTGTGATGGTATACCATTGCTATCTCGGAAACGGTTATAGATGGAATAGGCCATCAAATGTTCAAAAGTTGCGTAATTACATGGCTTTTAATATGATATTTGAAGCTTGCAAAAAAATCAGC
>JABXWE010013140.1:0-10378 GCA_014611495.1 Limonius californicus
TACAAATTGTATACCCATAAGATTTCAATGCAGTGAAACTTTAAAACTCAAATAACTCGAAAACGGCTACCAGTAGCGACATCAATAAAGTATATCATTTTTACGTAGAAAAGGTTGTCAAATCGTTATCTTTGCGAAAAAAGATCATACCTAGAAGCACAAAAAAGTTATGATGTTTTAAAGAGCAGAAATGTGCCATAGGTGGCGCCCTCTAGTACGAAACAGAAAAACAGTTAAAAATTTGAATTCCTCACGTCAAAAAACCCCTAGATTCCAAAATTTGTTGTAATATTTACATTTGTTCAAAAGTTATTAGAAAAAATCAAAAATAAAAATTTATCTTTGACACCCTGTATCTCGGTTATTATTGACATTTGGACTATGGTTTATTAGACAAATCGTAATCTTTGTACACAAAGAATCTGCCATTACCGTATGGCCCCTTAGTTCTGGGACACCCTGTATATACTGAATTGCTTTAAAAGGGCTAGCAATATACTTTTCTAAATTATCTGGAGTAAAGTTGTGTTTGTATTTGCATTTGTATATAGTGAAAACTATAGCTTGGCATCGCAAGATATTACCGGTGCGTATTTATATTGCAGAAGCTTTTCTACTCCTACGGACCCACTCAAAACTGAGCCCCAATTTCGGACGAGGGTATCACTTGTTGATTGTAGAGACTCCAGAAATTTTCTTGATAAAAATTGAAGCTTCCTAACCAAGTTCCCCAAAATATAATAATAGGCTCAGGTGATAGTTTAAATATAATATCTCTACGAAGGTTCTTGCAAAAATACCTTTCCATATTTTAACTAAAGGGTATTCATTACTTATTGTTTCTAAAACTAATTTTAATCTGTGTGCAAGACAGGTAGTGCGCAGCATATGTGCATAAAAACCTTGCAGAATTTTGTTTATTGCTTCCAGCAAAATATTTTGGTACTAAATAGCAAGAAAATAATTATAAACAGTAAACATTTGTAGACAAACTTACGAAACGAATCATTAATAATACACAAGAGGTATTAGCATTCATTATTTCTAAACTTTTGGAGGTTACAGGATATGGCTTGCTACACCATTTCCCCTTGCATCACTGGTTTCATCGACTGAGATTTATATATCATTTTTTCCAATCTCATTTCTGTTTTTTTGTATTTGCTGAAAATTAGATAGAAAGAATGAATAAAGGTTGGCATTTTAGTAAATTCAACTTATCAAATTAGAGTGTAGATAATTTTTGCGTATGTAAAGTGGACTCTTCTGGAATTTTACTTTTGGAACATTTGTCCAAAAAGGATATAAATTGCGCCAAATGAATCCTGTATAACAATAATGAGACGTTTAGAGGAAACAGGTATACCCGTAATGCAATTTATGATAAGAGGAAAATATGGAGTGGTAAACATCTACAATCATAGTTACAAGGTGCTTATTGTCAACTGGCTATTTTAATGAGTCTTGAACCAATTCCAATATTACATCCCCAAGTAGGTTGTTAGTCTGGCTTGGTGATGTCCCTCCTCCTTTCACAAAATAGGCTTGGGATTGGCTACGACGGAGTCTAGCAAAGAGAGCCAAGGAAGACCGTCCACGTGGGAGAAGAACCCATGATAAGGGAAAACTATGGAATCGTTAACATCCACATTATTAGTTTTCAGGTGCTTAATGTCAAGTGACTATTTTAATGAATCTGGAACCAATTCCAATTTTACATCCCCTAGTAGGTTGTTAGCCTGGCTTGGTGATGTCCCTCCTCCTTTCACAAAATAGGCTTGGGATTGGCTGCGACGAAGTCTAGCAAAGAGAGCCAAGGAAGACCGTTCACGTGGGAGAAGAATCCATGAAAAGGGAAAACTATGGAATGGTTAACATCTGTTTTGGTAGTTTTAAGATGTTTACTGTCAAGTGACTATTTTAATGAGCATGGCTTGGTGAGGTCTCTCCTCCTTTCACAAAATAGGCTTGGGATTGGCTACGACGGAGTCTAGCAAAGGGAGACAAGAAAGACCGTCCACGTGAGAGAAGAACCCATGATAACGGAAAACTGTGGAATGTTTAACATCTACATTGGTAGTTTTAAGGTGCTTAATGTCAAGTTGCTATTTTAATGACTCTGGGACCAATTATAATTTTACATCTCCAAGTAGGTTTCTAGCCTGGCTTATGATCTCCCTCTTCCTTTCACAAAATAGGCGTGCGATTGCCTATGAATCTGGAACCAATTTCAATTTTACATATGCAAGAAGGTAGGCTTGGGATTGGCTATGAAGGAGTGTAGTAAAGAGAGCCCAGGAAAACCGTCCACGCGGTAGAAGAACCCATGATAAGGGAAAACTGTGGAATGGTTAACATCTACAGTGGTAGTTTTAAGATACCTAATGTCAAGTGGCTATTTTAACGATTCTGGAACCAATTCAAATTTCACATCTTCAAGTGGGTTGGTGATCTCCCTCCTCCTTTCACAAAATAAGCTTGGGATTGGCTACGGCAGAGTCTAGCAAAGAGAGCCAAGGTAGATCGTCGACTCGGTAGAAGAGCCCAAGGTAGACTAACTTATGATAAGGGAAAGCTATAGAATGGGTTTATATTCGTAGTTTTAGGGTGCGTATTGTAAAGTAGCTATTTTAATGAGTCTGGAACCAATTCCAATTTTACATCTCCAAGTAGGTTGCTAGCTTGGCTTGGTGATCTCCCTCCTCCTTCCACAAAATAGGCTTGGGATTGCCTACGGCAGAGTCTAGCAGAGACAGCAAAGGAAGACCGTCCACGCGGGAGAAAAACCCTTGATAAAGGAAAACTATGGAATAGTTAACATCTATATTGGTAGTTTTAAGGTGTTTGATGTCAGGTGGCTATTTTAATGAGTTTGGGACCAATTCCAATTTTACATCTTCAAGTAGGTTTTTAGTCTAGCTTGGTGATGTTCCTCCTACTTTCGCATAATAGACTTAGGATTGGGTTCGGCGGAGTCTAGCAAAGATAGCCAAGGAAGACTGTCGACGCCGGAGAAGAACCCAAGGCAAACTAACTTATGATAAGGGAATCTATGGAATGGATTTATATTCATAGTTTAAATCATAGCGTATTGTAAAGGGGCTATGTTAATTTTACAGCTCCAAGTAGGCTGCTAGCCTGGATTGATGATGTCCCTCCTCCTTTCGTAGCAAACGCTTGGTATCGGCTACGATGGAGTCCAGCAAAGAAAGCAAACGAATATCGTTTATGCAGTAGAAGAGCCTAAGGCAGACTAATTAAGGAGAGAATGTTGGACCTCCATAGCAGGAGAAGGGGCTGGTTAAAAAATGAGAAAACAGGTAATAGTTCATTCAAAGAAGGAGAAGAAGAACAGTGTTGTAAATTAATCTAAACCGTACTTATAAAAAGTTTGAACGGCGATAAATGATTTGCTGTTGTGATTCAGAAATTGTTTAGGAATCAGGGAGGCGATCTTTTACATTTACATTTTAGATATTGTATTTGTCAGTTTCATCGACCACGAAAAAGCCTTCAACAGGGTGAAGTATGATAAATTGCTGGATATTTTTAAACCGATAGGACCAAATGACAAAGAAATGAGTATTATGATTATATTGTATTGGAACCAAACAGATACGATTAAGATCGTTAAACACATATCAAAACATGTCAGAATAATTCATTGAGGATGTATATTGTTTCCACTTTTGATTAATGTATACCTCGACACAATTTTTGGCGGTTCCATACAAAACCGACAGGAAGGTATGAAAGTAAACGGATTATGAATGGTTGTTCTGATACGTGGGCGTGTTAATTGCGGTATGAAAAAGAATTACAAGTTTTGATTGATTATAATGTAATAACTACAAAACTTGAATAAAATATTAATAAGAAGAAAACCAAAACTAGAGTCGATATTAAAAGCATAAATATCGAATCATATAATGTTATTGAATGCCGTCAGTTGGAAAGGATGTTCCAAAACTTATTTATTTAGTGCGGCGACTCATACACTAACTCAATTTTAATCTCAGTCACTTGCAGTACCTCACATAAATTAAGAATTTATAATCTATTTTTTGAAAAGCTAAACTAGTTAAAAAATCAGGCTGAGGAGAAAGCTCGATTCTTTTTTTATTACTTGTGAATCACAAAATACTTAATTTATTTTCAGTTCTCAAATTCTTTATATTTCTGCGGCATACTAAAGAACATTTTGTAAAATGCTTCCGTTTTTTTAATGGCCAAGAGGTAACTGATTAATTCATTAATTATGGATCGCAAAATTTAAGTTGCTGCGGGCACGCACTTCCTGGAAACTTAAATAGCAAACATAACAAGCAGACAGCAATTTACGTAAAAGTAAGTAATGAGAAAAAGTTTCATTTCGTTTCTGAAATAACCGTATAATTAAACGAAAATTACATTTAAGTTCCGGTTTCAATAAATCAAGACTGTACCCATTCGTGCTTAAGGGTGAATGCACCCTTTCGTATACCTAGAAATACAGATCTATGTATATGGCTCCATTTCGGAGATCCAGACATTCTCAGGTCTGGCGCCACCAAATGTTTAAAACTGCAAACTTCCTAGTCGGAATTGTGCATTTAACTTTTATCTTGTTAAAATTTAAAAAGTTGAGCTTTCGTTACTTTTGCAGAATGTTCAATTCTGAAACAACTAAAAATACAATTCAAACTGTTACTACATCTAGTATTTTTAGAACTAATATGAAATGGAATTCGTGCTAAGATGCTATAAATATAATCAGAATAATTACGTGCCTAAAAATAAATTTTATAACCCTTTTATACCCAACAGCCATTCATAACAATAAACTCAGGACATTAACAGTGATTAGTAGTAGCTAACATAGCAGTGCTTATTATTTAATCTTCATTACGAACGTATAGTTTGATAACTTGCTGATGGTAAAATGTTAAAAAGCAAACGATTTGTAATAGGAATGACCTAAATGGTATATAATTATAAGCGATATTAACCGTATAATTACAGGTTTAATAGTTTATTCAAGGTTATTTTTAAATAGATTTACGTAAACGCTAAATGAACTCTACCTATCGATATATCAATATTTACACATGGATCCAAAACTAAATTCGGAACTGGAGCCTGTGTTTTTTCCGGCGACATAAACCTCCGACTAGGCAAGATAACCACCATCTTCCAAGCAGAAGTAGTGGGAATAGTGCATGGTGCAAATGCAATTCTTGAACGGCAAATAAAGAATTAATATCTTCAGCGATAGTAGGGCAGCTCTACTAGCCTTGTGCAGTTGAAAAATTACCCCAGGAGTGGTATTGCAGTGTTATGAAGCTCTTGAAGGTATCGCTAAAAATATCACCGACATTTTTTTCTGGGAAAAGGACATGACGACAACATGAGGGTAACGAGGAGGTGAGTGAGATTGCGAAACTGACCTCCGGACAAACTTCCTGGACCCCAGAATCCGTATCCCTGTCTCCCTGTATGTACTCAGCTTTATGCTACATCAAGAAATCCTCAACAGTTTTGCAAGAAGATGAGTGAACACTCAAATCTACCCTCAAGAAATGGCTGCTATTATTGCAAAATTAGCAGCACCCCAATTGTGGACGTCCTCAAGATTGTCCAAAGTTTTGGATGGCTTCAGTGACACTTGATATGGGGTGGGAGCAACTTTTGGAGGTCGTACAATGGGCTGGCCTTTGTGGCATAAGTGCGCGTGAATTCTCTTACCCTTCTCTTTTAATCCAGAAACCAGATATGGATTTATGTACAATTTTCATCTTACGGCTTGATACATTGGGTTTATTTATATTTCCATAAGCTTGCCTGGGCCACTTTAAACGCGTAACACAGACGTAGTGGAGAAGGTCGTTAGGTTTCTTAAGAAATTTGAAGAATAAGAAACTTTGAAACTTATACTAACGAATTAATAAAATTGAACAGTGAACTAACTCTTCGTAAGCTGATTTCTATTAAAAAATAGCATGCAACCAAATACATTAACTAGTTCTATTCATTTTACTACCTCTGTATATTACTTTTAAAGAGGTGATATCTTTGTTGTGATACATTTTCTGCCAAGTTATTAAAAATATTATATTATTGGCGTGCTGGTGAACATATATTTCTTAGTATAATTACCACAATACGGCATGCATTCGTATGGCCATGGTGGAATCCGGTTTTCAGATCGCGCTAGTCTCTCCAACTGCCCTAATGACTTCCACCGTAGTGGTAGCCGGAACCGATAGCTTACACGTGCCCTGCGAAGGACAGCCGGTAGCTGTTGCTTGTACCTCTCATCGGGTCATCCTGTTACGGGCCAAACGGGCTTTTCCGTCGACCCGTAACTGGATACGTGGAAAAAGGCCTACAGCTTAGCTCAGAGGAGTAGGGGGAGAAATCTTCGTAGTTGTGTACCGGGTAAGTCAGAATTAGTGGGCGCCACTTTCCAAATCCGGCTGATTGTAGGTCCTCGTGGAAGGCCGAGAGGCCAACAGCTAACGGGAATGGAACTCACCTTTATTGTGCCTCCTCCTGTATATATGAAGGTTGCAAAATTCATGCACAAACAAATATAGAATACACAATAATAAGAGGCAGTACATTTTAAAACACATATAATGAAATTACTGGAAATGGCGATACAGGAAATGACGGTACAAAAATGACAGTCAACTGTGTATAGTTTTACAAATGATATTTGAACGTTCAGAAAACAAAACTCGCCGCCGTTGGCGCACGATATTTACCTTGTTCAAACAGCTGTGTAGCCAAATGTGTCGGGGTGTACAGGCATTATTAGTGCAAACAAAAACAATCGGCAACTGAAGGTCGTTTTTTGTTACAACAAAAAAGAGGTTTAATGAGGTTGAATTTTGCAAGTAGCGCGTAATGTTTCGCTTCACAAAAACACAAAACTTTAGTTTTTACCTTGAATTTGAATGATGGCAAAAAATCCGTAGGTACGCCCCTGAAGATTGGATGAAATGGGCGTCCTTCACAACAGCGTCGCAATGTGCAGGTGCAGAGAATGGGCTTGACACTATAATCCACCAAAGGCGATCAGCTAATTCGCAATGATTTGCCTCTTGTTTGGGTTTAAAATCCTAGTGTACTTCTATAAGATCTGACAATTGTCGATGTGCTGTTTTCACCCCATAGTAAAACAACGAAACGAAAATTACACTAGGTATACCCATCGAAAAACCCAAGCCGGCATTTGCACCACTCGATTTATTTACGGCCCCACGATTGATGTAATTTCGGAGACCGGAGTCTGGCGAAGATCTTAGGCCAACTTTCAACACTTAATTTATTTACGGCCCTTCCCCGTGGATAGAATTTCGAAGAGATGCGGAGCCACAGAAGATCGAAAACTGACTGACTACTTAACGCGACATGAAGCTGCATTTCCCTCAAAAGAAATTGCACCACCTTGCGAAATTTCATGAAATGTTCGAGAAAGATCTGAAACGTAAATTCTCAGAAGCGTCTAAGGTCAAGCGCGAGGAAAACAATATTCGGTAATTTCGGCTTACAAAGGGAACTGTTGACATAACCCAATCTTTAAAAAGAAAAATAGCGAAACGGTAACCCAAAATAAAACTGCAATTAAAATAACGTTTTTAATTCTTATGAAGCGGCAATCAAATTCCGAAATTAATTCATATAAAGCGGCAAATTTTAAAAGAACATAAAAATCCATCTAATATAAATAATGATCCGGGTTTGCGTTGCTTAACTTGGGTGACTGATTGACGGGAACATACAGCATTTGGCTATGCGACCGACAACAATGTGATTTTTGCCATACATACTACAGTGAATTAATTTTTGCTATGTATATCGAAATCAATTTATATCTTATTCTTAATTAATGTTAATTTGTGTCGAGATATAATTTATGCATACAACTTACAAGAATAAGTAGCTGCCAACTAATTTCTTAAATATTGATTATTTTAGTGTAAATAATCGGCTATATTGTTTTGAGAGATATACGTTGTGGTAGATTGTATTGCAATAAAGCGGTCGTAGATTGTAAAACTCGTTTACTTATTTGCTTTGAAAAACCCACTGGTTCGGTATACTATATAAATAAATATGAATATGGTCGAACAAGTTGAGACACGTTGAGGGGCTACGGAATTAATATATCTATCTTCACCCTTTAGTTTCATACCACACTTTTTCTGTAAAAGCTAAGTACCTATATTCTAGGTCCCAATTTACTATTATTGTTGAAAATCTATACCCATCAGCATCAATTAAGCTGAATATTATAACAGCAGACACAGTTTTAGAATGTTAAGTTTTGACAAATACCAATTCACAGGTTGTACGATAAACACCTGCAAACGTTGACGGTATATTTATAATATATTTATTTCAATTCAATTAATAATATAACACTTACAATATTAATACCAGGCCAAATAGTTACGTTAGATTAAACAAGTCCCTGGAACATTTCCGGAGTTTCCTAAAAATTTTACATTTAATATGAGCGCCTGAGTGTGGCAATTATATTAAAATGGGGCCAAATTTAAATTTTATTAAGTTTACTTTAAGCAGCAGTGCCAGTGAATGGCATGGGAGAAGCGGCTATAAATTATTATTGAGCTTCTCACATTACTTGAGGAAAGAAAGTGATTCCTCAATTTGAAGGTAAATTTGTGACTATATGATATGTAATGCTATTCCTTGATAGTTTTCTACTGTATTTTTTAATGGAAATTCCTATGGTTTAACATAATCTTCTTTATTTGGACAGATTTTCAGTTTTTAGGTTCTCAAAAATGTATTTTAAAATATCGATACCTATGCGAATGGTTTTAAGACAGTTCTCTTAAATATGCTATTGTTATTATACGAATGTCTTACTCTTTAGGACACAAAAATACTTTATTGTGTATTTAAATGAGCTGGTACAGGTCAGTTTCAAAATCAATAGCTATACAATGAACTTCACGAATTCTAATAGTCTTCAAGATTTTCTAATATTTCTTGTTGCATGGTATGCTTGAACTGTGTTTTTACAATTAACGGACATTTTTTCCAATGTGTCAGTTGGCGATTAAGACGGTTCGCATTTACTATAAGGTTTATTTATAGTTTAATTAAAAGTTCTCCAAACACATTTGACAAAAACAAAAGGTTAAAGTTGAAATATTGGATATATGCATGCACTCTTGAACTATTTCACTACATAGTCACCATTCGAATTTAATCACCTCATATCGGGGTACAAGGTTTTGTATATCGTCATAGAAGGTCGTTGCTTGTGACGAAAAATGAATTGCAGAGTACGAGCAAAAGGAAAGTCACTGTAGTTTCATTTCTCGCAAGGGGGCAGGCCGCTATAGGGGTCAGTCGAGTTCAGCTCCGGAACTCTCAGCCTCCTTTCAGCCAATAACGGGAATGCAAAGATGGGAAAGAGCAGGAAAAGTGAGTAATGGAATTTCGTGGATTATATTATCCCAGCATTTACCATACGACCCAGGAAAACCACGAAAAACCTGAGACAGGACGGACGACCCGGGGGTTTGAACCCTATACCTCCCGAAAGTAAGGTAGACGCTACATCGCTGAGCCACCTTCTTTGGTAGAGTGCTAGCCGCCGCGTACGGTCAGGTGTTATCGTCCAAAGGCAAGTCTCCAGAGCTTAACAATCCTCGCCTTTTGTTTTGAATAGACCCTCTCAGATTTCCTAAGGTTTCGCTATACACGTTGTTACAGGCCAATCGAGCTTTTTCGACGAGTCGTAACTATCTTGATGGAAAAGGGCCTACAGCTTAGCTCAGAGGAGTAGGGGGAGTTCGTGAAAATCGCTTATGGGAGAAAATCTTTAGTTGTGTACAGGGCGAGTCAAAATAAGTGGGCGCCACCTTCCAAGTCCAGCTAATTGTGTAGGTCCTCGTGGAAGGCCGAGAAGCCAACAGCTTACGGGGATGGAACCTACCTTTATTGTGCCTCCACCTATATATTTAAGGCTTGCAAAATTCTTACACCAGCAAGTACAATAGACACAATAAGAGACAGTAAACTTTAAAACACATAAAATAAAATATTTGACATATGACAATACAACGAAATGGCAAGTTATAACACAAAAAGGTTGAAGTACAGAATTAAAACCCTTGAACGTTCAGGAAACTGGACTCGCCGCCACTGGTGCAACGAGATTTACGTTCTTTAATAGCTACGAAACACCAATGACGCTGAAGTTCACAAAAATAGAATATAATCTAGTAGTTTTATTGTAACACAAATTAACACCACATATGACGACTGAAGGTCGCCTTTTCCTTGTAATTACGTGAAATTAAGTTTGAAGTCTGCAAGCTAACGCGAGCAAAAAAAGGTGAGTTTGTCACAACAC
>JABXWE010013149.1:0-40297 GCA_014611495.1 Limonius californicus
GCAAACTTTTATTTCTTCCTCTTTAAAATGTATGCCCTTGGCTAAATGTTTACTTAACAAACGCATACCTGGTAAACTTAGGTGACCAAGTCGTCTGTGCCAGATTTCCTGCGAAATGCAAGTTGATGACGCAGCAACAACCTCTGATGCAGCGTTATTTTGATTTGCCTCTTCATTTAGGAGATACAAACCCCCATTCTTTCGTGATCCGATGGATTCATAATTACCAGAAATTCTACAGGTTTCAGCATCATACAGGCGACATTCAGTTTGGTTGAACATTACAATACGATTTTTATCTGCAATTTTTCCAACTGAAAGTAGATTAGTTGCAACATCTGGTACATGTAAAACATTACTAATAATAGCAGTGGTAACATTTTTGTTATTATTTCTTAATTTTAACTCTATATTACCTGAACCTACGCATGAAATAGTTTGATTATTAGCTACACTAACATTTTTATCCAAACTAACATTGCTTAAGTTTACAAACAACTGCTAATGTTTACCTAAAAGATTTGGGTATCGAAGAATTCTCTAAAGATATTTGATTACGTCGGGGTGTTGAATGGTTCATCCATTTAATCAAACATCTATCTTTTTAGATTAAGTTAGCAAGGTTGGTAAAAAAACAAAATATGTTACTATATAAATAATCAATCTGTTTTTATGTACGTTGTAATAAGATGTGTCAACCTTGTGTAGGTAAGCTTTTTTTGTATAATAAAAGTTATTATTCACTGTGCTACATTAAAAACTCTGAAATAACCAACATTTACTATTCTCTAATTCATAGCCACCTGCAGTACATGTTAACAATATGGGGATATGCCCCAAAAAAATACCTACACCAGCTGCAGGTTATGCAAAACCGGGCAATAGAAACCTCTATAACCATCCACTCGAAAAGCACAGGACAGACATGTATACAGAGGCAGAAATTCTTCCACTAACGTTACAAAGAGACCTACAGTTAACAATGCTGGCTTATAAAAGCTACAACAGAACAGACACATCCCAAAATATATTATAATAATATAATAATATCGTTTATTCAATTTATAATCATACAATGTTCTTACAATAATCAATTAATTATGAGTGAGTCTTATAGGAAACTTCTTTCCTGTAGAATAAACCGTGTAAAACTCGTAAAAAGCATAGCTTGTGCACGAGCCTGTCTGCCTCTATGTTTTTGGTAACTCTGTGTTAACATTATTTTGGTACAAATATTAATAACAAATGAACAGAAACACAGCTACCATACAAGAAATAGAGCACAACTGCAACTAAAACCCATTAACACAACAAAGTATGGCAGTAACTCCATGGCACATAAAATGAAAATTCTATACAACCAAATGCTGTCGGAGCTAAGTGGGGCCAACGTGAGACAGATCAAAACCAAAGTTAAAAATAAGCTTATGTTAAGTATAATAGACTGCTTCTGTTAATCTTAAATTTTAAATCCATAATATTAAGTTCATACAATATAAATACTAAATAGCGCTAACAATACTGCATAGTGCTTAATTCAAGTGCAATTATTTCAGTACCTGATAAGGTAACCCATAGTAATAATCTTTTATTTTTAAGTTAGTAATAATATAATAAGTGTCAATGTTGTTTGAAATCAAATACATATAATCTGTAAGCAGCAATTAATAGATGCTAGTTCCTATTTTATATGTAAGGTAGGTAGGTAGTTATAAAAATAAGCTGTTTGTGGAAACAAATTCTGTTAAACCTCAAAAAACGAGCTTAGGCTCACTGAGGTCTTTGTAAGCAAATAAATAAATAAATAAATAAATAAAAGGTGAAATACTTATTTAATATAAACACTGCATCAATAAAACCTTCATACTCAAATAATTGACAACTATAGTGACGTTTGTTTCTGATTTTTAGTTGTGGGTATAGTTGGTTGCATACACAATAGGCGAAATTGACGCGCTTTTTTTTAAGTATACATAGGCTATGTATACTAAAAAGAAAAATTCCCTGTATATAATGGGTTATAACATGCCTTATTGCTGTACAATGTTTATCAGTGACCTCGCACTACTAGTCTTAATGCGACCTTCGTCGTGTCTCTTGTACCTTTCATAACATATACCAAAACCAACGCAGTGAAGTAACGGTGATGAAAAAGAGATCTGACTGATGGCTTGCAATTACACTCAAGAAATTACAAGAAGGTGTAGTAATGATAGCTAACAGTGCGAATTGCCGACGAGCAAGAATTCTTCAATTAATTTTAAGAGAATCCACCTTTACATTCATGACTGGTTGTGAAAGACCCCAGTTCTACAGACAATCCATATTTATAGTACAAATACTAGTACCATTTGCCGATTTTGTTAATTCTTAAAAAAATTGTAATATGTAATAAATATATTGTGTATACTTATTAGTGTACTACAGGAAACATATCTGGAATAAAAATAAACCAAAGATGGTATAAATTGTAATTTCGACTTGAATCAATTTAACTTAAAGAAGCATAGGTAAGTTATAAATCTTATAAGTAAGGTGCAGTTAATACATCAGACAAATCCTTGATGATACTAAGTCAGTTGCCAGGGCGTTTCAATATCTTTTTCATAAATTGCTAGTCTGCTGATTTTAGTCCTCAAATTAAGAATATTTAAATTAAATATTAATCTCCATCGACACAAAGTAGACCATTTATGATATGTAAATACCTTGTGCTAATTTTTGAGTTGTGTGTTTCATTAAAAAACAAGTACATCCAAAAAAATATTTATTAATATCAATTAGACAACATACTTCTCCAACAATTGCAGAGACTTTTAGGTATTGCTTAATCATAACGTAAAAGCACGTTTCAATTTAAAAAATACATAGAAGCTGCCATAGCTAAAAATATTTTAAAAAATTGTAGATAGATTTAACAGGATTGTATAGACTAACAAGCCTTGCCCTTTAACTGGATTGGTTACTAATATCTCAAAGACATATTATGTAGGAAACAGTACTCAATTAATTACACTTTTTAGTATTCATAGAGTACCATAATATTTATAACATGTTTTCGAAAATGCTCCTCCTTTATCGTTTTTATTGTGATATGCTTTCTGAATTCTGAAACAAAAATATACTTTTACTGCAGTGTCTGAGAAAGTGTTGTTTGCTTACTTTCTGCATATATGCGGAAGTTTCACTTAAATCATTTATGTTTGCCTTTTTATGTAGGGGCGTTTTTTTCAGATCTTCATTGCTTCTACTGCGAATTTACTGTTGGAAACAATCTGAAAATTGATCTTCAAAGCATTGGGTACTCCCTAAAGATAATTCTTTTGTTGTTTATCTGGGTTTACATATTAAACCAGTTAATTTACTACATTTAGCTGTTGAATAGAATTGATGGATATTGAAACCCCATTGTTATCCCTTTCGGACATAGAATATTGCATTAGATTTGCCCCAAAATGCTGCTGAGGTCATGCTCGGGAAAGAAGTTTTTAGATTTTCTATTTGTGGTTCCAACAATTACCAAACGCAAATATGTACAAAAAATATTCGATAGAACTGTTGCATGTACAAACCTTACATTTATATTTATTTTACCATGTATTTACATTTATTTGTTTTTATGGGTCACGCAGGAACAATAGTAATAATAATGTACAGAACTAACTTAACTTTACAAATTTAAGAACGATGTTAATACAAGAAAAAGGCCATTTCGGTATGCGTTCCTAAAAACGTCCAAACTGTAGCTGATTTTAGTGTTATAAAAAAAATACAATTCTTTTTGTTGTTTTTCTTTAATTCTCAGTTTTGACGTACTGTAAATGCCGCAAGATAAATACACTCAGCCACACTAAACCCTTTTTACTACATTTTAACCAAAATTTGTAATAATTTGACGTGTGCAAGACAAATTTGACGTCTTTCAAAGTACTCGAACGCCGCTGCTGCCATCTAGCAGCCAACATTTTGTTACCCCATATCAAACTCGAGTGACAACACTATAGAAAGGGGGTGGAGAGTTTGGATTGCATCTTGATGGAAACCAACCAATTGGAGAGCAGGGAAAGCTGTAGTTGACATTTTGCGTGTTGCTGCCACTGTCACTGTGACAGTTAGGTTATGTTATGCCTCATCTAAAGTTGTCCTTTTGAAAGGCAAATTAAACGTTTTTGTTGATTCATCCTTACAAGTACTTTTACAAACGCACCATAGGTATAAAATGAAATTTCAAAGTAATAGCTATAACTAATTTTAATGTTCTGCTGTCAATTAACAGTTGTTGGGCGACGACAGTGCTGTAAATTAACCCTAAAGTTGAAAATACGAAAAACAAACACAAAAGTATATAATAGAGCTTTTATTACACAAGTCTGCTAGTTGTTTTGATATTTACATAATCCAAATTGTTTGCCAAATTAACATACAATTATACATAACCTAAAATTACTTACACTAAAACCTAACGCGTACAAAAAAAAACAATAATTGAGTTACACTTGCGCAGTCCAGAAACCTACAAGGTGAGCTCAGGCACCTCTCTGAAGCTTCCCGGCAGCCGCGAATTCGGTCATTGGCTTCCCACTGATACCGCACGTACCAATACCGACTCTACCATTAACAGAATCAGGAGAAGCAAAAATACTCTTATTTTTAACACCAATCTTTTTACTTTTACTTGCCTTAGTGGTGAACGCTAACCATTTTCGCTTCTCGGTTTCCCGCTCTTCTTCCAGCTCCTTGAATCGTTGCTGCTTCTTTGCCTTTTTGCGCTTCAAGTACTCTTTGTTGTTCATTTTGGCTCGCTTTAACTTCTCGGCTTCTGTCAAGACCCGTTTCTGGCCTGTGAATTCTTTTAATTCCGCTAAAGTGGTAACGCCGCGATTTTTGTAAGCCTCAAAAGTTACATTTACCTGGCCGTCTGGGTTTATGGTATCGATTCGTGCTTCAGCGTACTGTCCGTTGTCGCTCCATTTCGCCATGCAGATGTCTCCAATGCGCCAGATCTTCTTGTTTTTGTTCTTGGCCACGAACTGCTCCACAGCGAGGAGCGACCGGGTGACTTCATCCTCCTCGGTCAAGTTTGTGGTCAATTCTCGGTACTCGGGCTGTTTCGCTGCCTCTTCCGCTTTAGTTTTGAGATCTAGAGTTAAGTCTATTACTTCTTCCAAGTCTACCTTTAGTTTCTGGAGTTCCCGATTGTCGGGGTCGCTTAACAAGGCAGCCTCGACTTGTTGCAGCTGCAATTTGTAGTTTTGCAACTCGTCCGCCATTTTGTCGCGGTTTTGATGAAATAGAAGAGTAGAATTGAGTTTTATTTATATTTTATAGGTACTCACAGTATTTATGGCCAATATTTTTGTGATTAATTATTGACGAAAACTACAAACAGCCATTTGTTTTCCAAGGGACAATAATCAGGTTGATCAACGTGAACGAGTGGAAAATCTAGGGACTTTTGAATGCATATACAGGTCGCTTCAAAAAGTATGGTGGTTCGGGCAAATCAGAAATGCGGTCAAGAAAGTTAATCCCGATTTATTTTACAAAATGTGCGTATAATGCAGGTGTGACAGACTAGATATGTCAGTGGGGCACTCAGGATTAAATCTTGCGGGGAGCCGAGTTGAACTTATAAACATATTTTTAATAAAAATTCAAAATTCAATAGATGATTATAAAAATTTATTTACAGAAAATTGTTGGATTGGTAAAATGCAAATAACGGGCGAAATTCACACAACTGACGAAAATCTTCCATTGCAATTGCCTTGGAAGCATATTTTCCTTTTGGTAGAAGAGTAAAAAATATTTCAAAATAGTTTTTTTAATGCTTTTCTACATAATCGGCTATAACCATGCCCCCCGCCGTGGGGGGGGGGGGGCTTATATTTTCCCATTCATACATGCTCACACAACGCAATTCTTGATATCATTTGCTTTCTTTCTTCGCAGACAAAACCCACAGATTATGAGGAATTGTTGACAATCATAGCTGCTGGTTTAATTTGAAAATGTGTCCAGTGGCTGTAGTGACTGTGACAAAAACATTGTAGGGCAAAGTAGACAATCAAAAAACGTGAACAATGTTGTCATGTAAAGAACAACATTTCATGTATTAAAATACATAGGAAATTCCAACTGCGGACGCCCATGGCTGTAGTATTGGATTTTAATGATTGTTTTAATGTAGTTCTTGGCTGTTTAATGACAATATTAAAGCTATTGTTTGTTGTGTATGCTTCTTCCAAAATATATTAAAATAAGAATCTGTCAGATTTTTGCATTATTTTAGACAATGGGTTTTTCTTTTCCTGGGGGGGGGGGGGGGGTGGAAGCATCTGGCCACCTGTCTGGGTGCTCCACTGAGGTATGTTAAGCTAATACTAAAACGTTTAATTAAATACATTAAATATTTTCGTGAATATGTATACAATAAATACAAGATGCTTAAGCGATGTCTGCTAATTTTGGAATATTTTATACTTAGCTAACATGTTGGGCATATACTTAATTAACAGCCTCTTACCATTTACTAGGAAGAGAAATCAGAGATAAAAATCCTCCAAAAATCTTTGGGTAGCAAATGAAGGAGATCAAATATACTTGGGTGTGCTTCTAGCATAGAAATATTTCTATGGCTTCTAGACATAAGTTGACTTGGAACCAAAATTTGCAGAAAAAACCACCAACAAGGTAAAAGCAATTTCGATGACAGCAAGAAGAACCTTTGAAAACAAATGGGGATTAGAACCAAAAATGGTCCACTGGCTATACACAACGGGGATAAAGCCCACAATATTTTATGGTTCACTAGTATGGTGGCCCAAAGTAAGTTAAAAACAGACAATAAACCAGCTTCTTAGTGTTCAAAGACTGGCGTGTCTCTGTACAACTGGAGCACTCTGACAGCAGCATTTGCAACTTCCTCCTCTAGAAATAATAATCATGGGCACCGAACGCATGGGAGCATACCATCTAAACTGAGCACTCAACATATATGGGGACACTCCAAAATAGGAAGCAGCGTGGCGGACAAGCGCGAATATTACTAATTACGTGCCCTAAAATATCCATACAACATTTTTACCGGAGTTTCAATGCCCGATTACGTAAAAACTATTAGTGTTATCAATAAAATTTATATCACCTTTTTTGTAGAGAATTTTCCGTTATTTCTTTTTTATAAGTACACTTCATAGCCGTAGGATCGATGGGAACGAAGAAATTGGCAAAAAAACAGAAAAAGGTATTTTTTGGGCCGTTTTTCTGCTGTCAAAAGTTATGTATATGTCGCAGGAAAATGTTTATTTTAGGAAAATAGCTTTTTCCTAGGCAAATGCTATGTGCCTAGTCAAATGACTTTATCACTTATTCAATTGCTATTTGACTAGGAAAATACTATTTTACTAGGCAAATAGTATCTGCCTAATTGCTTTTTAGGAAAATGGAAATGAATTGATTGTTGTAAAGCAGGAATACGTAACAGAGTGGGGTCGTCTACTTTAGACTATAATAATTTAATTTGTGTAAACGAATTACAGCAAGGATACAAGCATGATGCGTTGGATATCTCCAAAATATCAGATTTTCCACCATAATATTTTTCGGTGACCGATAGTTCCTGAATATTGTTCCGTTTTTTTTTTGTTTGGTAATTTTTCAAAATACCAATAATTTCCTGTTTTCTGCAAATCCCATGGTTTTTTAACTTTTGTATTTTCGCATTTTGCATTCAACCGCAAATAAAATTCGTTTTTATTTACCATGTCGACTCTATAAATAAAGAAAAAACTGTTTTCAGTTTCAGTACAAAACGATTGTAAGACTCGCTCAAACAAACGATGAATTGTAAACAATTGGAAATTGAATTGTGAATTGTTTACAACACTTGCAAACAATTCACATAACCTCAACTGTTACCGGTATTTGAATTAATAAGTTAAATCTGTATGTTTATTACGTTGTACAGACAACTTTGGTGTTTATTAAGAAGAGGACAGTACACTAATTATAGGTAATAACAACAATATTTACTTATATGGTTTTAAAACCGATATAAATGGCACAAGTGTATTGTCATCCATATATCTAATAGTTGTCATCAACCTACCTAACCTCAACATAAACAACACAGTGAAAGCCATTTGCCTAAAGAGGCTTCAGTCAGATGCTATTTCCCTAGGATAATGACATTCGACGAAAAATAAATGATTCAGACCCATTTGGCTAGGCAAAAGCTATTTTCCTAAAATAACCATTCGCCTGCGACATATACACCGGAATCTTTGGGACTTTTCACAGATTGTTTGGAGAGCTGAAAGGTACGTGTACACTAATTTATAGCTCACTATAAATTTTTCCGAAGTGAAATGCTAAACTTCCTGGACTAGTAAAACTTCTGCTTCACTCATTATTTATTAGTTATTCGCTGTTATCATTGTTCTAAGTTACTTTGTTCCTTGTTTGTTTTTTGTTTTGTGTTTTCGGTGTCGAGAAAAATCATGGCATACAGATTTCCTGAGTACACAGATTTGTATTTGATATTAGGAGAATGTGGCGGTAATTTTCATCGAGCTTCAAATTTATATGCCGAACGTTATGTACACAGGAGACATTCTAATGCTCATGTTATTCAGACTAGATCAGCGTTTAAGAGAAACAGGAAGAATGGAACCTGTGCCGGGAGTTGGTGGAAGACCACGACATGTATTACAACCCAAAATAGAAGAAAACATCTTACAGGTATTTGAAGACGAACCTCGACAAAGTACCCGTTCTGTAGCCATACTGCTATATATCGAGTGTTAAGAGAAAATCTCTTACATCCGTTCCACTCACAGCGAGTCCATGGGTTGCTTCCGGAAGATTGGTTATTATAGCAACAAGTAGTCAACCCGGCTTTCATTGAAAGCATTTTATGGAAGGATGAAGCCACATTTACCCGTAACGGAATGTTTAATATGCACCACTGGGCTGATGAAAACCCTCATGTCTTGCATCAAACTAATCACTAGTTTAGATTCAGCGTCAATGTATGGGCTGGAATTATCGGAAATAGACTAATAGGGCCACACATTTTGCCTCGTCGGTTAAAGGCCGAAAATTATGTCTATTTTTTAAACACCGATTTTCCGGGATTATTGGAGGAAGTACCGTTACTTATCAGGAGAGACATGTGGCCTCAGTTAGATGGAGCTCCAGCCCACTGGGGGCTTCAAACTAGGGATTGATTAAACCAAAACTTTTCAGAGCGGCGGATACGGGTGCAATGCTCCGATATTATGGCCCGCAAGAAGTCCCGACCTAAATGTCCTACATTTTTTATTTTGGGCCATTTTAAAAGCTCTTGTTTATGAAGTAGAAATTGAAAACGAAGAACAACTTATTGAACGAATAAATAATGCAGTTAGAGAAATAAAAAATCGTAACATACTGCAAAATCTAATAGCCAACATTATTACTCGGTGTACCAAATGTTTAGAAGTTGCAGGTGCTCATTTTGAACAGCTATTGTAACCAAAAAAGGAGTTAAATTTAAATAAAATGTATTCAATCTTGAGTTGTAAATTATTTCAATAATTTTAGACGGTATCCATGAAAAACATGAACACATACTTGATTTAATTGCAAATTCACAAACATATACGACCAAGGGTAACTAAATGCATGTCTGTTAGCTTTAATTTGGGCAGCGTTGCCAAATTAAAAAACCTTTAAGTGCTTATAATTTAAAGACTCTTCGACCAAATTGGTGTTGGAGTTTTTTGCTTGTTTTTCAACGTATAATTGCGTGGTGTAATTATTAGCCGCACGTTTTAATACACCCTGTATACTATTCATATTTGTATGTAATGTAAAATGTCTAATTAATGGCGAAGGAGGTATTGTTAGCATAATATGGATTAATTTTGAATACTTTGTTTTGTAATCGGGTATAATTGGAACGGGAAACACTGTTGTTTGGTTAACACTGTTAAATGTTGAAAAAGAAGACTGTTTACCTGTTTATTTACAAAGCAAGAACAGTACAAGCGGTGTATGCTACAAATTACTAAATGTGTACCCTTGTAGATCGATAAAATACATTTCTGTATTACAAAATTGTGATTATCAATAAATAAGTTGCAATTTGTTGGTATTCAGTCGATCCACAAGCTGTTATTATTACTAGACTATATTAGTGGAAAGAACTTCACAAAGAATGGGGATATTAACATTTCCTCGAATCAGTCGCTACAAGAAAAGTTATGTACAATTGGTATGTTAAAATTGAGAACGAAATCGAATTGCTTGGACAAGTTAAAATACTGACACAATTTAGAACTGAAAACTCCAATACTCACTAATTAAAAACTATAAATAAAATAATAGTCAATAATTTAACAAAAAATAAATAATTTTACTTGTAAGACAATTTAAAAATCTACACAAGTATTTACTACGTAATGTTTATTTTCTAGTTATTATAGTCCTCGATATACACAAACATTCACACTAGACTTAAAAAACAAGAGTAAATTAAAAATATACAATACGATCACAAAAATTCAGTATTTATAATTGTTAAATTTATAAACAAATTATGCAATCTATAACTTCCACAACATTTTACAGCCTACGAACTTTGCACGAAACATTTGGGCACAAAAGTGAGTCATCACTTGACCTATCTTACAAAATTGATTGTTTATCAAGACTTTCCGTTTCACATTCTTTTATACGAGCAGAAACTAAAAACTGACAGCAGTTTCATGTAATAATCAGTTGTTAGGTTAGGAAGATGTGGTCCAGCTGATTGTCACGACATTCAGTTGTTAAGAGGACGCTCCTCTAAACAAGTTATTGCTCAACAACTAACTCTAAGTGAAACTGCCGCCCGGGGAAGAAATGACCTACCGGACTCAACAGACATCCTTAAATATGATGCGGTGATGAACGTTGTTTAAATAAGTCGAAAGTAAACTGTACAGGAGACATTTCACTTTTTACAGAGATTATAAGTTTTGGATCGGATCGAAATTTACATGAAACTTATTGTAACTGAGTTGGTATGCTGAAGCTGTACACAACTTCACTTTCGTTTCTGTAAAAAAAAACCTCTCGTTCTGGATAAAATTAAATTGTATACAGCTTCATCCAATTATTTACTTATCTACTGTTTATTATCGTATATTTTATTCTACACTATATTGTATTTTAAATGTATAGCACTATATTAGAGCAAAATCAACAGTAAAGGACCAAGATTGCATCAACATTAACAAAATTGTTTCTAAATAGAGCTGTAAATTGAATTTGATTCTGAAAACAAAAACCTATCTTACATTGCTTAATTTTACTAAAGCTATGACCCACTGTAAATGTTTAATAATTGATATTTAACAAACGGTTAGCATATGAAATAGTTTATACAACTCCATGTAGATTATTCGTTACATATTTGTGCAGAAATGTATGCCAAAACTAACAGTTGTAAGAGCAGCGCAATTCTAACCTAACTTTTTTTGCACAATGGTAGATAAATGTTTGATCTATTGAAGTAGTTCCAACACTTTATTACTTGCATCCGAATTATTCACAATAGTTTGTAAAAAAATTCCCAAAATTAACAGTTTTAAGTAAAATTGCATGTGATAAAAAATTAAATTCTTTGAAGTAGTACAGAATTGTATTAATAATTACACATTACGTTATTCTCTATAATTTGTGGCAAAATTAGTCAAAGCTAATTCTTTTACACAAGAATCATAGACTGTGAGAGTTCTAATTTGATTTTTCTATTGGAAAATGATAGAATGTCATAGTTCTAACCTCATTTTTCTTCTGTGCTTCATCAAAAGATCAAACTTTTCTTTTACTTATGACAACCCACTAAATTTTCAAAAAATTTAGAACTTTCCACAAATGGCACATTTAGTAAAAATCTTTATCCAATTTTTATTACAGTGGGGCATCAACTTAGGAGCACACTAATAAAAAATTTACCTAAAATTACGCAATTACTCAACGATATTGCAACAGAATATTAGAGAATAAAACAAAAGTATAAATTACGAAAAACTACAATATTAACATTATTTATCATTATATTTTGCATTACACATTCAATACTGGTATGCATTTCAATTTAGAGCCACAAACTGCTTCCGAAACCGTTGATCTTGACCGGGACAATTGGGCAGTATTTTATAATAAGTTAGTTTGTCCTTGCGTACTTGAAATGTAAAATGCAGACCAGTAGTGGTTAATATCACACAAACTGATAGGGATGTCACGATTGTTCATAAAAATGGGACCCGTTTCTAATGTCAATTGGAGTGATTCATTTACCACTGTTAACACTATCACGGTTCTACAACTAAAGTAGATAGAGAACTAAAGGTGGCTGTTTCTTGAACGAAGAGGTTAGACTAGTCGAACAGCAGTCTATGCTTAAATACTCATATCCTGCAACATTAACATGGATTATTTCAAGTGGATTTTAAATGGACTTCAGAAAATGTTACATTTAATAAATAAATTCTAAGTAAATGCTAAGGCACGGCACAACATTTTAAACGCAAGTTTGTACAAAATTGTGCAAACACGTATTACGCGAACACAATTTTGTATAAAATTGTCTGCGAGCATGCGCAAATAAATGCAAATTACGGTGAAATCTGTGAGAAAACTGTCAAAATAATCATGTGACTGTCGATAAGGTAGAAATCTAACAAGATTTTATAATAATTGTTTACTTTTGTTTACATAACCTCGAATGTTGTTTATCTTTTTGCATTATCTTTGCGTTTTCGTGGAGGTTTTTTTTTAAAAGTTATATTAACTTTGTGTAGAATGGTTTGCGTTGAGAGATATTTGGTGGTACACGTGGTAAAACATTTACGTCTTTGCCCTCTGTGATCGTTGATGAACACTAGAAAGTTCTCGTTTGCGCATGGATTTGACGTTGTTTCTGAACAAAATTCTGTAGACTTTAGAGCACAAGCTACAGAATTTTGTTCAAAATGTTGTACAACATTTTAAACGTAATTTTGTACAAAATTGTACAAACACGTATTACGCGGAACACAATTTTGTATAAAATTCTGTCTGTGAACATGCGCAAATTGGTGCAAATTACGGTGACATCTGTGAGACAACTGTCAAAATAATCATGTGACTGTCGATAAGGTAGAAATCTATCAAGATTTTATAATAGTTGTTTACTTTTGTTTACATAACCTCGAATGTTGTTTATCTTTCTGCATTATCTTTGCGTTTTCGTGGAAGTTTTTTTTAAAAGTTATATTAACTTTTTGTAGAATGGTTAGCGTTGAGAGATTTTTGGTGGTACACTTGGTAAAACATTTACGTCTTTGCCCTGCGATCGTTGATGAACACTAGAAAGTTCTCGTTTGCGCATGGATTTGACGTTGTTTCTGAACAAAATTCTGTAGACTTTAGAGCACAAGCTACAGAATTTTGTTCAAAATGTTGTACAACATTTTAAACGTAATCTTGTACAAAATTGTACAAACACCTATTACGCGGAACACAATTTTGTAAAATTCTGTCTGTGAACATGCGCAAATTAGTGCAAATTACGGTGACATCTGTGAGAAAACTGTCAAAATAATCTTGTGACTGTCGATAAGGTAGAAATCTATCAAGATTTTATAATAATTGTTTACTTTTGTTTACATAACCTCGAATGTTGTTTATCTTTTTGCATTATCTTTGCGTTTTCGTGGAAGTTTTTTTTAAAAGTTATATTAACTTTGTGTAGAATGGTTAGCGTTGAGAGATTTTTGGTGGTACACTTGGTAAAACATTTACGCCTTTGCCCTCTGTGATCGTTGATGAACACTAGAAAGTGCTCGTTTGTGCACCAATTTGACGTTGTTTCTGAACAAAATTCTGTAGATTTTAGAGCATAAGTTACGAAATTTTGGACAAAATTCTGTGCCGTGGCATACAAGCCTAAGGAGTAAAGCAAAACAGATGTTTCCTAACACAAACCGCGTCCCAGATCTCGCTCCATCAAACAACACAAACATAACCTAACATTTGGTTTGCTATGACTTTGTTTCAGCTTGGTGTACCAAAAAAAGCTAAAAACGCGCGATTTTTCATGGTGAAAATAGAAATACAGCAGCCTTAACCGTCATTTAAAAATCCGTTGTATGTGGAATTTAGAAAATAAATTTATAGGGAACTTCATGAAATTGTACATATCTACGTCTCAATGATTTATTACCACCATCCACTAGCAAGCACGACGGAATTTCTGCAAAGTTGTTTAACAGTTTAAGACAACGCACGGAACCTAACCTTCACATATTGTGTCTGCCCAACTGAACACCACGTACTTTTGTTTTTGGGCACAACATGCTGAGCGTGTGCCGTCGCACGCACAAGCTAAATTGGCTAGGGTACAAGACTCACACTAATTAGTTTTTTAAAAATTAATCTAGCTCAAATAATAATAAACTGTGTTTAAAATATGTAAAATAAAGTTCTTGTAGATTTCCAAAAATAGAACTACAAATGGAATTTCTTAATTTCATTACCAAAAAAACAATTACCTGCTCTACCGTAACGAATCCGTGCCGTTTGGCTCGGTAGAGTTAGCTGCGGGGCTGGGTTGCGAGCTGGACGACGCACGAGCGTTGTTTCCATGCGAATTCTCGTACTCCATCACCTCCTGGTAGATCAGCTCCTTCCACTGCTCGACAGTGTGCTCTCGTTCATCCACGCTGTGGTCGTACGGACCGGGGGCGGGCTGTATCGGGTACACATTAGAAAAAACCACAGAACAAAATTGTAGCATTTACACTCACGGCATTGACTTCCCCCTCATCATACCAGACATTAATGTAGGGATGCAAAAGGGCATCGTCGACGGATATCCGTCGTTCCGGGTCGATCACCAACATCCGGGAGAGCAGGTCTCGGGCTTGGCTGGCCTTTAGGCGGTTATGTTCATTGCTGTCGGAAGGGAAGAGCATGTCGGGGAACAGCTTGTCGAAGGAGAAGCCTGGATACCGTGGCCGGTTCTCCACGTAGTTCCTAACCGTTGGTTGTAATCTTAGCATGAATTGCTGAGACGGAGTGCCCAATTGTTCTAAAGTAAATAATTGTGCGAATTTTAATTAAATGGAACAAGCGACATGGTTTTTCATAAAAAAAATTACATGTAGGGGTGTCTTGAAAGTAAAGGGGCACAATTTTTTATCTTTGGTTAATTTCAGAAACAAAATGGTTTATTAAGCTGAAAAATGATACACATCCACTTCAGGGGAAGCCGAACATTCTCAACATATAGGGACTGCATACTGTAGAGGCCGCTGTTGGCAGATTTTTCAAATGTCTTTAAAAATTTTTTTTATGTTTAAGAAATTTGTTCTTTTGAATAAAGTTTATGATACAGAAGTTATTTGTACATAAAAAGGTGTACTTGTTTCAGGTCGATAAAATGTAGCGTTTTCGAGAAAAACGCACCTAAGCTTTTCGGTGTACTCACTTATCCATTTGTTACATATTTTCAAGTTATTATCTGTCAGTGTGACAATATTAAACCAATGTATTGTTGTTTTGCCAAGTAATCGAATGTATTAACCCTAGGAAGCATAACCGATACAATATCGGCGTTTACATAATCCGGGCCTGGTAGGTCAGGTCTATAGAATCGTATTAGTTTGCAATGAAAACAAATTTATTGACATAACATTATATTTAGGTATACATATGAGGGATATTTTTTAATTAAGGTCCGTTTTTTAATAAGAAGAAAAATACTGTAAATATCATTAAAAAATATTTTTTTCCATATTCTACATACTTTTATCTACTTTTCTACACAATTTCCATTTTTGTTCAAATATTTGTCATACTGCTCAACAAGTTTTTTGAATTTCGACGTCAAAGAAATCTGCCGTCTGTGAAGAAGCCCAATCCATGACTGCAGTTGTCACTTCTTCGTCGTCGTTGAACCGTTGACCACCAAGGAACTCCTTAAAGTACCGAAACATCACTGGGTGCAAGGTCTGGACTGTAAGGTGGATGGTCCAGTGATTCCTATTCAAAAGAACTGATTAGACCTTGCGTTTGTGCAAAAACATGTGGCCTTGCATTGTGATGGAGACAGTAGGCCACACAATACGCACCAGAATTGATTGTTGTGCCTCTCGGCATAAAATCCACTAACAAAATCCCTTTCCTGCCCCAAAAGACAGTTGCCATGATCTTTCGTGCTGAAATTGGCTGTTTGGGTTTCACTCTGGTTGGCGACGATGTGTGTCGCCATTCTATTGACTGTTGCTTGGACTCAGGAGTCATGTGAGACACCCAAGTCTCATCTCTTGTAACGATGTGGTCCAACAATTCATCTCTTTCCTGATTGTATCGAGTCTTAAACTGTAAAGCATAGCCCAATCCTTTTGCTTTGTGATCGTCAGAACGCAGTCTTGGAACACAATTTTCGATAATTCAGTTTCTCCGAAACATTAGTTAAAAAACTAACCTTGAAACCTGTGGAAATTCAATTGATAACTTTGAAATCGTGAATCGTCAGTCCTTGTTGTACAAACCACGAACCAAATCTTTATAAATTAGAGAAGGTCGGCCAAAGCGTGGCTCATCATGCACATTAACCCGCCCGTCCTTGAACATTCTCACCCACTTTAGAACTTTACTGTTACTCATAGCATTATCACCGTAAACTTCACAAACCTGAGGGTGAATTTCCGCTGCTGCCAAGTTCCTTGCACTCAAGAATCAAATTACAGATCGTATCTCACAGTCGGCGGGCGACTCAATTTTTTTAAACATTATAAACTTCTACAGACAGATGATACGGCTGCAAATGGCGTCTAAACGCGCGCAAAGTATGCTGGGAGCAGACGCGCAAGTGCACTGCGGCGATCACGCGTCATTCTCATTCACAAACAGACCTTATTTAAAAAATACTCCTCGTATATGCTACAAATTTGAAATTTAACATGAAAATAAACATTATCACGCATTGTGCAACTATACAACCGAAAAATTCGGTTCCACTGGCCAGCCACATCTTTTTACGAATTTATATCTAAAATTATATTTCGAACAATATACAGGGTGTCCTTTAAATGCCTTAAAAGCTTCAGGTAGAATTTTTCCTTTATGAATGCTTAATACAAATCTTCAAAAAAAGTAGGTATTTGGAGCTTAGTTTTCTTGTAGGAGAGTGTTAAAGTTCATATCTTTAAAACAGAATTTCATGGAAACAATAACGAGAACTTTAATGTTACACGTATCTGCCGATAAGTGACTGACTGCCACTTGATTATGTAAAGATTAATATTGAGTTGACGCTCTAGTTGCTCTTCTGGAAGTACTGTTAAAAATGATAAATTTCGTAAATACTACATTTGACAACAGTGCAAGGCCATGGTATTGTGATGAAAAGTAGAAAATTTGTTTTTCGACATTTGTCAAATGCTTCATGTAATGTCGGCCTACTAATTAAATTCTCCATAAATGCAAAGACATCGTCAACGTTGCCAAGTATAATATTTTTTAAGTGTCTCGTGTGAGGAAACTAAGCACTATAGGAAGTTCGTGTTAGTGTTTTTGAGGACTGTATTTCTTACAGAAGAGTGCTACCTGAAGCTTTTAAGGTATTTAAAGGACACCCTGTATATTACTCTTTTTGTAAAAACATAATACAGCAGACGCTCGATAACGTGAACTACCTCAGAGCCGAGTGTGTTCACATTATCGAAATGTTTACATTAGCGAGCCTGATTTTATAAGTAAGCAAATTATTAAAAGAAACGTTTAATAACACAATAAATATTTTTTTACTAATTGTGTCACTCCCGCACCTAGTGCAACCTCGTCTATGATTTTCACTTTGTCAGTCAATCTTAAACACTTTCTTTTATTAGATGTGGATGCCATAGTCGTAATGCATAAACGCATACAATATGCCTGACTTAAGTTTAACAACGACTAAAATGAAATCAGCGCTGCTCCTACAAATAATTTGCTGAGAGTCGCGTATGTACATCATAAAAACAATAAAAAAGAAGTGTTTATGTTATCGGGCGTTCTATTGATCCTACAGTAAAATTTTTGTGTTTACATTAGCGGGATGTTTCCATTATCCAGTGTTTACGTTATCGAGCGTTATATGCAGTAATTTTTTGAAAAAATTGAAAAATGTTTTGGTGCCACGTTGGTCTCACGCAGCCATAGGGTTTTTTTCAAATATGTATGCCCACGGGAGACCAATGTATCACCATAATCTGTAAGTAAGAATTTGCAGTCTTGCGTGCATGCATTGCATATCTAGGTATATCGTTTGAAGTTAGTTCAGTACAGTAAGTGCTTCCAAGTACATTAGGTGTTTGGTTACAACAATGTACCTACCTAATACGACGTACGAGCAAAAGCAGAAAGAGTTAGAACGATTATGGCAAGAATATTTGTCTGATGGGGAAGATATGACAGAGCCGTTTGAAGAGAGCGAAGTATTTACCCGAGTCACTAGTTTCCGAAACTGATGCCTCCCAAAAAGAAATAGAAGAAAACCATAGATAATACAAAATATTACCCAGAATGTGAACCTTCAACGTTTTCCGCAAATCATAACAAGCTACATATTTCCAAATGTCAACCAGGCTATCGAAGGTTGTCATACGAAATTTTCAAGATTACGCGAGTGAAGATGAAGAGATTTGCGAATTAATTTCCTCAAATTTATCTGGAATAACTTGGAGCCGCGTGACAGGAGATAATTTGAAAAAGATTTCATTTGATTTACCCGAACATGCAAAAATAATATTTCGCAACGTTTTCAGTTGTTACTAAAAATGTTGCATTTTAGTGACAATTCTGTAGTTTCAGAAAAATTACACCACTTGTTACTAAATTGCAAGATTCCTTTCAGCAGCATATTGTACCTGGAGAGTTTCCCTGCATTGATGAAACATTGGTTCCTTTTCGTGGCGGTCTAAATTTTTAAAAATTCGTCACCAATAAAAGACACAAATTCGGGAAAAAACCTTTTAAATTGTGCCTAAAAGGTGGTTACACTTACGAATTTAAAATTTACTATGGTAAAGAAAGACATGAAACTAGAAGTGTTCCATCCAAGGTCGTAATGGATCTAATGGACAATTTATTAGATAGTGGTCACAGAAAAAACTACACATCGGTTTCTTTGGTACATGATTTATTAGAAGGTAGAATCTATTCAATTGGAACTTTGCATAAAAATAGAAAATTGAACCCTAAAAATGTAATAGATGAAAAACTCCGCACAGGCGAAAGAATTGCTGAAGGTAGTAATACAGGTGTATAGTGTAAAAATGGAAAGATAAACGGGACGTCATAATGTTGAGTACAAAACACACCGATGAAATGATTACATTGACAAGGAAAGGGAAGGAAATCCAAAAGGCAGAAAATGTAATCGAATATAATAAACACAAATCATACATTAATCTTTCCGACCAACAAAAAAGTTATCACATCTATACACAAAAGCATCAAATGGTATAGAAAATTAGTTATTAAATTTCTAACTGGTACAGCTCTAGTCAATGTGTATGTGTATGATGTAGCACATCAACAAATAACAAATGAATCTATGACTATAGCAGATTTTAGAATATCCATCATTTCTGAACTTTTACAAAACTCAAAAGATAATACAACACTAGACGATACCATGACCGAAAATAATCACAAATTAGCAAATGTGGGACGAAAAGGAAGACGTCGATGTACTGTGTGCTATTGCAAAATAAACAAAGAATCTGGGCGTAAAGAAGCAAAAAAAAAAACACCCCAATCAAATTTCAAGTGTTTAATTTGCGAAAAACATTGTTTTGAATGCTTTTTTGATACACATACAGCAAGTTTGTAACTTTGTGGCAGGTAGTTTTTTTAATTTCAATAGAATTATTTTACCTATTAGGAAATATGAACTTAGTTTTTTAATATTCTCTATAACTATAATGTTTTACAGAAAACGTGCTTAGTTTTAGTGTTTCCAATATCACACATACTTGTTTTCTATAAAATGCACTTAGTTTTTGAATAAACGCAAAAGCATGTCTTCGAGTATTTAAAGTAAGCAAATTAGAACTTTGGAGCCATGTGGTGACGCTTTGGTATCATATTCTTACTTATTTAATCCTTAAGCCTTTCTACCGTTTCGAGTGTAAGGCTGGGTGTTGTTGTTAGACCTTTGTCTGTTTTTTCCCATGTCTCCCTCCATCGTATTCTGTCTTGCGTCATTAACCGTATTTCATCCCACTTTAACTCCCTCCTTTCTACAGCATTCTTTACCTCTTCATTCAATATTTTCCTGGGTCTTCCCTTCCCTTTCTTTTTCTTTGTTCTTCCTTCGTATATCCTCCTTGTCGTTCTTTCCTCTCCCATCCTCATTACATGGCCGAACCATCTCATCTGACCCTCATCTATCTTGTTTTCTATTGGCTCTATTTCCAGTTTCTCTCGATATGCTGTCTTTCTAATTCTGTCCATAATCGTTTTTCCCTCTATCTTCCTTAGGAATCTCATCTCGGTACTACTTATTTTGTTTCGCTGGCTTTCCGTTGTTGTCCATGATTCTGAGCCGTATGTTATAATTGGTACTGCTACTTTTTTGTAAATTTGCACTTTCGTTTCGGTCGGTATTTCTTTATTTCCTGAGAATGTGTGTTTGATACTGTTGAAGAATCTTCCTGCTGCTCCTCTTCTTTCTTTTATCTCTTCATCTACTCTTCCATCTTGTGAAAACACTGAGCCTAGATATTTGAATCTGCTTACTTGCGCTAGCCTTTCTCCCTCCACCTTATTTTATGCTTTGTTTCTTCTCTGCATATTACTATGGTTTTTGTTTTACTGCTGTTGATTTTCATATTTATATTTTCCAGTTGTTGTGACGCCTGACAATAATTTCCATGGGAAATTTCTCCACACTAAGTAACTAAATATACGGTTAATGATAGTCTCCCGGAACCTCAATCGAAGATGGGCGGTTCTCTGCTTTGCTTGAATAAATAAACTAATTAACTTTACGTTAGTTACCTGAAAGGGCGCCACCGACTTGAAAAAAAAATAATACACTACCATTAACTCAGATGTTGATCGGTTAGTCGGACCCCAAGTTTATTACTTACTTAATTTGTTACTCAACGAATACAATGATAGGAAACAATAAATAATAAGTCCGATTTGCAGCAACGATATTTAATGTCAGCATAAACCCAAATTAACAACATTAAAATTACTTGTGTTTGATTCCTGTATCGGTACACAATTACCAGCACGCATTCACTTAATATAGCAACTAACAATTAATATCTTTGAGCTAAAGTAAAAATACTGCGTTTTTATTTACCCTTACAAGCGCCCTCAAAGCCGCGTCATATACCCTAGACGTGAAAGGCCTTCCAACGGTCTACAGCGCACCTCAGAAGTCAAAATCGCCGTTAAACCCGAATAAAACGCACTATTACCGCTCAGGTTGACTTACTCTGTATATCAAGTGAAACTCCCGTGATTATGTACGCTAATACTTATACACGCTAAAATACCAATGTTTTAAGCCAATAAAATTATTCGAAACACCCTACACAATCACAACCCAGTTTTATCTACCCCGTAATATAAAGAAATTCTCACACATAAACAAGGAGTAATTACATCGACTCCAAAATCATTAAAATTAAAACTAATTAACACTTCCCTGTTTGATCTGGAATGGAACGTTCTAGAACGGCCTCGTGTCCGGCACCTGTTTTCACTTGCAGGCAACTGGTTTGAATTCGAATAACTATTTCTCGCACGCAGCAGATACAACCATTGAAAGTGCAGGAAACTTCGGCAAAATCTCGCCTTCCCCAAATTGTCTAAATTCGGAAATTAGGAAAATGTTAGGCCAGCCATAACTTTAAACAAAGGATAAAACTTACCAATCGGTAACTCCGATCGACCCGACAAAATTACAATAGAATCGAAACGTTGAACAAAGCGGCAAAAATGCCAATAACGTAATTCCAACAATCTACTAAAGATCACGTTATAACTTTAGATTTCCTCAAAAAATCGAGATGAACTCAAAGTGGAATACACTTTAGCGAGAAAAATCTAATGCAACGATTCGTTCGCTTCTGCCAGACGCAAAGATGTCCGACCGGAAATCCAGTTTTCCCAAAAATCAAACACGCGCAGCTCCTATATGCTGAGAGAGAGAGAGAGGGAAGCGCAAATTTTGCACTCTTGAGCCCAGTGTGAAATGGGTTGCGAACAACCTAGGCTAAAATACCGTTACATTGTCTTTGTAAGTGCTCTATATTTTCGTTTAATGTTTTTTCGTTCTTCGCTATAATTATCATATCGTCGGCGTAGCATATCTCTTAAAACTTTTATATTCTCCATTTTCCAGTTTCCTACTTCATAGAATTTTGCCTCCTTTCTTGTTTTCTTGATAGCTTCATCCAGCACCAGAGAGAACAGTAGCGGGCTCAAAATGCAGCCCTGCGTCACTCCTTTTGTTGTTTCAAATTGTGTTGATTCTTCATGTCTTGTTCTCACGTAGTTTTTTGTGCTTTGGTACAGGCTCTGTACGCTTCTCACCACTTTCTGCTCTACCCCTCTTTCTTTTATCGTTTTCCGTATATCCTCTTTTTCTAAGTCTATGAAGCATACGCGTTTCTCTGATTGTCTTTTCACTTATCTGCCTAAGTATGAAGATGGCATCCTGCACTCCTCCGTTTAGTCTGAATCCATACTGGTTGTCCTCTAACGTATCTTCTATCGGCTTCCTTATTCTCTTTTCAAGTATTCTTGCGAATGTTTTCGCGATCGTGCTGAACAGCGTAATTCCTCTGTAATTCTGGCATTCTTTTATGTCTCATTTTTTAAAGATCGGTGTGATTATTCCTTTCTGCCAGTCCTCCGGTGCCTGTCCTGTGCTCATTACTTTGTTGAAGAGGTCTCTGATGTATTCCCTGGTTTCTTCCGATGTTGCTTTTAACATTTCAGCCGTAATTTGGTCATGTCCAGGTGCTTTTCCTGCTTTAGTTTTCGTGATCGCTTCTTCCACTTCTTCTATAGTGATATCTCCATCTTCGTTTTGCTCTTGCTTTTTCGTTTTGTCTGTTGTATTCTTTACTTCTTTTTATAAGTCTTTTCCTTCTAGTAGCCCTTTAAAATATTGTCTCCACCTTTCCATTATCTCTTCTTCTTTTGTTAGGTTCTCTCCTTTTTCATCCTTGATGTTGTTTATAGTTGCCGCTTTTTCATTTTCTCATATTTCTCATGGTGCCGTAGAATAACTTTTTATTTTCTTTGTATGCCTTTTTAATTTTTTCCCCGAAATCCCTCCAGGTTTTTTGTTTTTCCTCTTTCATGATTTTCTTCACATGTCTTCTTTCTTTTTTGGTATTCTTCATAATCTTTTTGTTTTCCAGAACTTAAGTACCTTTTCTATTTTTACTGCTGCTTTTACTCTGCCCGTCCACCAGTGTGTTCTATTATTATTTTTGTTTGTTATCTTTGTCGTGCCGCAATTTTCTTCTGCTGCTTCTAAAATTGCTTTTTTCAGATTTCCCCACATTTCTTCTATTGATCCATCTTTTCCCATATGTCTAATCTTTTCTTCCATTCGTTTTTGGAATTGTTGCTTTATTTTGGGTTCTTTTAGTCTGTAATTTTTTATCTTTCTATTTATTATTTTTCTTTTCTTATCGGGTTTTTCTGCTCTTCTGTTCTTTATTGTCACTGTTACCATAAAGTGATCACTCCCTATTTCTGCTCCTCTTTTTACTTTTACGTCTTGGACCATGGCTCTAATCTGCTTGCTAAATATAAAGTAGTCTGTTATAGATTTCTCCTTCCTGCTTTTCCTTTCTCTCGTTATTTTATGGCTTTCTTTGTGCATAAAGTACGAGTTTCCTATTACTAGTTCGTTCTCTATGCAAAACGCCAATATTCTTTCCCCGTTTGGTGTGCTCGTGATTTCTCCGTGTTTTCCTAAGCACCTTTCAAATCCGTCGTTCTTATTTCCTACTCTTCTATTCGTATCTCCCATGATTATGACTGGATTGTTATAATTGTCTATTTGTTGCTGTATTTCGCTGACGAATATATCCTTTTCTTCTTTTTTGTTGTCTTCGTTTGGCCCATATACTATTAATATCATGTATTCTCCTTTTCCGTTCTCCTCTTTCATTTCCAATGTTAATATCCTTTCACTTACATAGTTTTCCCTTTCCACGTATTTCATCTTTTCTTCTTTTATCATGCACGCTACCCCAGCTTGTGCATGCTCTTCCTTCCCGATCCCAGACCTGTACATCCAGTATCCGTTTGGTAGTTTCCGTAGTCCTTTGCCTTTCTTATTTCCTGTGTTATTTCTTCTTCTTTATTTGTCCCAAAAGATAAATTGCTAATGGAACACTAGTAAAATAATTGTCTACCAAAATTATGAATGCCACACACAAGAATTTGTACTAATTCAAGTCCCAGATTTTTATGTGGAGGTTCTCCAGGTTGGCGACCAACATAAACTAAATCATCAAGAGCATAACCAGATTTACATGCGCACATCCAAAATATTTTCAATCCATATTTTGCCGGTTTACTTGGCATGTATTGAATTAATCTAAGTCTACCTCTATAGGCAAGAAGTTGTTCATCTACAGTTACGTTAGCATCCGGTATGATGAAGGTTTTGCATTGTTGAATGAACAGATCCCAAATATAAGATACCAATGCTAATTTATCGGTTTTCAAAAGCGTGTCCCGAGTTCTCTTATCGTCAAATCTGATAAATCTTCGTATTATTCGAAATATGGACATTGTGGCTCGATATATAGGATTAGCAAATTCACCAGGAAATAGTTTCGTTGCGGGAACATCCCAGCTTCTGTCAACTCCAGCATAAGTAAGTAATCCACACAATGCATGAAGTTCATCAACTGTTACATCTTTCCACTGTTTTCCGTTCGTTTTATAAACAGGTCTTCCTTCTAAATTGGTGCAATTCACAATTTCTTGCATAACTTCAGTTACAAATAACTGAAAAGATTTTTTTGGTGTGGTGGCCATATGTTTTTTACCAATCCTTGCGCACGCCGAAATATTACGTGGCTGAATTTTGTTTTTTACAGGATGTTCCAAGCTCCAATCTCTGCCACTTGGAGCAATATAACAACGTGTTTATGCAGAGGTCGGATTTGAATTATCATTATCGTTAGCATCTTCTGTATTATCGTCATTATTATCACCACTGGATTCAGAGTACTCGTCAGAATTCAATTCGCAATCGTTGTCCTCTGTGTCATCATTTTCTACTTCCGAAATATCACTTTCTCCAGACTATCACACTCATCTGCCCATTGTAGCAGTGTTTCTTCGTACCCCGTTTCACCAACTCTTACACATTTCTTTGTTGTCATTATAGTAGGTATATGCAATACAAGTTCACTCACTGAAATTTTGATTTCAACTGAATGACAATAGACTGCACGTACATTTATACATTCTGTAATAATGCATATTTGAACAGGCATAAACATGCGAATGCCGTGTATCACTTGCCTCACAAGTTATAAACAAGTTGAGACTTGTTTTATACGAAAGATTAGTCGATTAGGGCTTGGGCTTATGTAAACGCAGGTAAGTAACAAAACAAATTTGTTTTTCAAGCTTTAAACAAATTTAGAAGGTTTTGAATCAAGAGAGAGTTAAATAAAAACCGTGTCTACAGCATACCTAAACGCTCAATTCGATTGAAAATAGTTTAAGCAAACTATAAGTAATCAAATATCTCTTCGGGGCTGAAAAGCTTGGTTTATGCATCCTAGGGTTAAGTAGTTGTTAAATGTTTTTAATTTGTTCTTAAAGTTTCTGTTTATTAACATTACGGATACGAAAAACGTCAGCCAACAGCGCCCTCTACAATGTGCAGTCTCTATACGTTGTTCGGCTTCCCTTGAAGTGGATGTATAGCAATTTTCAGCTTAATCCGCCATTTTGTTTCTGAGATATACCGAATGTTAAAGATATTTTATCATTCTGAACTTTTCTTTGTTCCATTTACTTTTGGTATTGGTCTTACTGCTACCAGTTTTCAAATATTAGGAAAAATTTCAATTTCAAATGATTCAGTTACAAGTCGAATAACTAGCAAAGCATTAGAAATCAATTCCGAATTAATAAATACAATCGGTACCAGATTTGTTAATTATTTTTGAAATAACTTTTTGTATTTTTTAAAATTTTAAACTAAATATGCTGATGGTACTGATGCCAACACTATCTATATTAGTTTCCTTTTCAGCTGATTCAATACTTCCATGAATTTATTTGATATTGTCAAGAAATAATTTTCGAATTGTTAAGCAGTTTCCTCAGATTCTATGAATTTAATATTTTCGTATTCTACAAATTCCCTTTTGTTTGCAGTTTGATTTTTAGTAAGATGTTTCTGTTTTTTTAAGGATTTTGAAGAGAATACTTACCAATTATCTTGTTCCATTGATCAATATGGTCAGTGCCAGGAAACAATACCCCTCCTCTTATCATTTCCCCCATGATGCACCCAACTGACCAGATATCTACATTTTCAGTGTATCCCATGCCTAGAATGACCTCTGGAGCCCTGTAATAGCGTGTTACAACGTAGGGTGTCATCATGAATGTTGTGCCTGCTGTCCGAGCCAATCCAAAGTCTAATATTTTTAAAGTGCAGTCTGATTTTACTACAATATTGCTTGGTTTGAGATCCTGCAAGAAAAAATGTTGCAATTTTGTTGCTGTGGTCAGAAGATAAAAAGGAAGGAATGGACTTATCGTTTTTACAATTTAAAACATCTGCAGAGGGCCATTTTAAGAAAGATTGGGTGTTTGCTAACTGGGCACCATCCATTACTAATTTTGGGTAGATCTGGGGTATTAACCCCTGAAAGAATGGCATACATTTTTACAGGCTATTGTGAAAATCTTTTTTTTTATTTTGAAAGACTATAATGTAAAAAAAAATATTTTTGGTACTTAGAACTTTTTAGAAGACTTTGGAAAACAAATTTCTAATAAGAGTGCTTTGTCTTCTTGCAGTTGTTGCTTTCAAAAGTTATTAATTTTAAGCCACCATTTCCTAATAACAGTCTTACTTTTTATCTTTGCATACTAATTACTGATTTTGAAAGACTGCAAAATTTTAATACGGGTCCTTCCATTGATTTCACGGATTACTGAATAGTACTTACCCTATGAATAATACCAGCTGAGTGTAAGTGTTTAATGCCGCAAAGCATTTGATACAACAAATAGCTCATCCTCTCATGGTCAAGATCCATTTGAATAACTTGACAAAGGTTAGCATCCATTAATTCCATAACTAAATATACGTCTTGAAATTCTTCTAAAGATTTTTGGGGTGTAAATGCGTTTAGAAGACCAATTATCTGAAGAAAAAAACTGCATGAAGATGATCAATTTACATAAAACAGACCAACTTACATTTTTATGATTAACTAATTTCATAAGTTTGAATTCTCTGTAAGCCCGCTTTGCGTGCGTTACATTTTGGAATGGCCGACTTAATTTTTTAATAGCTACATTTTGTTGTGTCAAGGTATCAACGGCAGCGCTGGAAAAGATAAAATATTTTTACAAATATTTTCGGGCAAGTTTCGTAAGATAGGAGTCAAAATAAGCGGAGGTAAAAAGAAGCGAAAACTAGAGTAAAATTCCATGCACAAAATAAAAAACAAGTTGGTGCTACTTACCAGACTAGCCCTTGAGCCCCACCGCCCTTAGGCTCCAAAGTGGAGTACTGTTCTGGCACACAAAATTCTGTGTCCCCAAAAACCCACTTTTTAAATCCAGGCCTCATTTTACACAAGAAGAAAAAAATATTTGAAAAGGATAGGAGTATGAGTTTGTGACAACACCAGAAAATTTAACTAAAAGGTAAGAAAGGCTAAAATCACTCAAAAAAATCGATTATCAAAACGTGGACCATCCTTTGTTTATTTTTCACCAAATTCAACAGCACAAACAAAACCAAACCATAATAAAAAAAGATGGCCGAAACATGCACAAAATCATAAACACTATTGCAAAAATACAAAAAGACATCCCTAAGTCTATATTGGACGAATGCAATGGAAATGAGAATTTCTAAACTGGTCGGTGAGCACTTACCATACGATGCCCTGGGCACCTGAGCCGATAGGTTTTAGGTTTTGGTATCGCTTTAAGATTGTGAACTTTGTATCCCCCACCTCCACGGTGTAGAATTGGTGAGAAAGTCGGGACATCTTAACGCATCTGTCCCGATAATTTACTGTTGTTGTCTGCAACACAATAAACGTTATTTAGAATTATTTGTGATTAACAAGCCCGTGTTGAGGATCAGCAGTCACACTCCTAAATGTTTAATAAGAACGGTATTTTGAACCGAAATGTCGAAATAATCGAATACGGCCAGTGGCGATAATTGGGTACCAAAATCGAGGGGTTGGCACGGATTTGCCATTACAAAGGGGGAGGGTAAAAGTGAAGGCGCAACATAATTATTATTTAATTTTATTAATTACACGAAATTATAAAACAGTAGGAGGGGCAGCTCCCCCCCCCCCTAATCGCTACCACCGAATGAGATAATGGGTTTGAAACGTTAATGTAACAGTTATATTATTTAGTAAAGGATGCAAAGTTATTCTAAGCAGTGTTTTCAGTATCATTAATTAATAAACCCAAAAATATAACCTGGCGCAGTCGGTATGATTTTATGAATCTATGGCCTGTCACCGATTTAATGTAGATTCGATTCCGACCGTAAGGTTATACCTTCGGGTCTTTTAAAGTTACAATAAAACGCCCCGTGAGAATAATTATCTAGCTAAACTCAAAAGTCGACCATTTTATCACCAATACATGTATGTCGCCTCGTGTCGTTCCAGGTTATTTTGTGACGAGCACAAAAGAGCGTGCGTGGGAACACATGAAAATTATATTTGTGCTTTCCACGTTTACTTCTCGTATCTTGTTAACGTAATCGTAAAAACCTGCTGAAATTTAAAGGTCGGCCATTTTGTTGGATATGCTTTCTTGCATCGTGGTTTGATCCGCAGGGTTAACTCATGGTTGTACAAATGCGTGACAAATAGTGGGTAGCCATGTTTATTGGTTTCCATGTCTCTTCTACATATCAAAAAATCAAAAATCGACCCTTTGGAAAATTGGCTGCCAAGTTTGTTTATTTTACATGCCTATTTGGCGACAAGTGAAATCGTGAGTAGATGAAACCGCCGATAAATGGAGAAGTAAAGCTGTGGAAAGGTGAAGATGTGGTTAGGTATATAGACACTGGTAGGTTTGGGAGTAAATAATTTTAGGCGTCGGTAGGTTTAAATAATTTTAGGCGTCGGTAGGTTTCGGAGTGGACAAGTTTAGCTACGAATAGGTTTATACGTAAATAAGTTTAAGCGTAGACTTTTAACGTGTGGACATGTTAAGGTGTGGACAGGTTAAGATGTGGACAGCTTAAGATGTGAATAGGTTTAGGTGTGGGCTGGTTTGCTAGAAACACTGTTAGACATCTTAAGTGGCCGCTCAATGCGGTAAACTTACAAGAAGGTGTTCTTGGTGGGTTATTACGATTAGCTCTGCAAGCTACGAAGAACGGGTGTGGGAAGTAACAAACATGACTGTTGGTTTTCTTCTTGAGTGCGCAATTGCTTACCATAAAGTAACCTTCTACTAAGCGACGGGAACATAATACAAACACGATTTTTGAATATCGCGGGGTATTTGCGTCACTTCACGTTGGAAAACGCATCCAGGTCTACTACTACAAAGTAACTGAAATATTAGTCGTTTACAAGACCCGGAGATACAATATAGCACAGTCGGTTACACGTGAGCCCGTACGCTCGTTCATTTAATGGGTGAATTGGCTGTTATTTGCAAAGTAATAATAAAAAGTTCGCGAATCATCATTATTTGATACATGCTCACATATATCAAGTTGCGGTAGTAGAACCCGAATGTAAGCACTCACAAAAATATGGTGTAATGTAAGCTTGAACACTTTCGATTGCATCAGGTTACATATTTGGGTATTATTATCTAACAAAAATTCCCTTGTAAAATACCCGAAGTAAATAATATGACTTAAAGAGGAATGTAATGTAATGTAGGTTCAGTTTTTAGTAAACTATTAAATATGGCGCAGTCGGTAGGACTGGATCGGCACACCTAGATTTTTTTAACAATGCTGCTATTTAAAAAATCGCTTGGGTAAAACTCCTCAGATAAATTCAGTGGCATTTTACACAAGAAATTTGTAATCAGCGACGATTTGCATAAAGGCCTTAATACTTCTTTTCGCGTTTACTCAAAATCTAATTATCCCACCAAGTTCAATTAGACTTTTAATTTAAAATTTTATTATTTCCTGAATACGTTCCCGTCGGTGTTAATTACGATATATGACAGAAATGCTGATTCTAATCTATAAAGCCATAGGGTAGACCATGCTTTATTAGCTTTTAGTTGCATTCACGTATGCAGCCCGACCGACAGGCGTGCAGAAGTAGTTCGCCTGCAGGATCGATTGCTTCTACGTCTCGAGCAGCAAATTTTTATGCATTGTCGATGCACTTCCGAGAGAAAATAAGCTCTATCCCCTGACATAAACTCGGGGATTCAATTTCAAAGCAAAGGAGCTCTCTAAAAGCTAAAATAAAAAAAAGAAACTGCAGAATAAAGTCGGATATGAGTCCATTCGAAATTATATCTTAGATGGAGGCAGCAACAAGGGGGAGAACCGAATACGGAAAATAAAATTATTTAAATTTGGAGAGAGCTGGTGTTTTGTCGTAAATGCCTTTTATTAGGAAGGAAAGGTGAGATTTTGAAGTCGCAGAAAGAAAATTATTTTGACAGCAAAATTGCAGAAAGGTAAAAAAGTGTAATACAAAACAGCCATTATTAAAATTGCATGTCTCACGATTTCTGGAAAGCACTTGTTTGGAGTGCAACTATGTAACAATGAGTTTCTACAGTTAAAAATAGAGAGAAATAGCGGAGAGAGAATACAAACGCCAGAAGGCTTTTGAAAATGAAACGAAAGAGTACGTTTTACATTATAATTACATCTGACGCAAGAAATTTAAACAAATACATAAAAAACAAGAAAATTTTTCTACATCCAAATAAAGTTGCTTAAATATTGAAGTCGCGTTCTATTTTAATGAACTATCTTTTTAATTTCCGCAAATCTCTCGAGAATTTCACTTGCAAAGGATTTATTTATTTTTTCATCCTCACTTCTGCCCTTTAAAAAATTCACTGCGGTATGAGGATGCCTAAATAAGCATTACAAATGGGAAAAGCTTGTACGGCATGGAAAATTCGTTTTCATTTATAAAAAATTTAAAGTTGTATTAACACTACCCCTAGAGAAATTAGTCCATGAAAACCAGTGTAATAAAAAATGAGTGTAACACTTCCTCTAAACAATCGCATATTTCTAACAATAATCTCTATACAGGCTTATTTTTATACATAAAAGCAGTATTGTGTGAACACTTAAACTAGAAATGATAACAATTTCAGGTGAGTTTTTAAAGGGGAATTTTTTTTATGATGTGAAACGTTGCGTATGGTAACTTTACAATATTGTGCACATTATATTTCCTGCTTACTTAGTTAAAACATTTTTGGCATTTCTAACTTATGTGCCTCAGAAAATGCTTACTTTCTTAAAAATATTCAAAAAGGGGCACTTCTTTATCAAATCTTGTAGTAATTAAATAATTAGTTTTATAAAATGTTATCAGACGTAATCACAGGAATTTAAGTACAACTAGCAATAGAGAATTTATTAAATAAAGAAGCTAAAAGGATATAATTAATAAATACTCATGTATGTGCATCTATGTAGACATTTGTTTTTCATAGTAGATATTGGTTATAAAAAGTTTCTGGAGATTTTAAGAGTGCAAAAATATTATTGTTAATTATAAACACGGTATTTTAAATTTAAATAATTGTTGAACTTTTAATATTTTCCGGATATAAGGAGTAAATATTTGCTGTTTCGAAGGTCTTGTTATAACCGAGTTGAACAGTATTTTATTTTTAAAATGTTTGATTACACTAAAATACACGAGGGCTATTAAAATACATATAGTTCGAAGATTGTTCGATAACTACGTGGCCTAACACAGAGATGGCGCGAATTCGGAAGAATCTTCTTTAGCATTCTGTAGAACTATCCTTTATTAGATTAAATATGACAGTACAGAGCGATTTGTCAATTAGTCTGTTTTTGACAGTACGCCAAAATGAACGTCTCGTGTGATTTTGTAAACAATGGAAGTAACTGAGCTGAGAGCAGTGATAAAGTACTTTTATTTGAAAGGCTTAACACCAACCGAAATCAAAGCAGAGCTGGATTCAACACTATTGGAATCCGCTCCTTCGTTTTCAAAGGTTAAAAACCGGGTTGCCAAATTTAAGCATGGTCGTGTGAGCACAAATGATGAACCCCGTAGTGGACGTCCAAAAACTGCTACTGCCCCGGATATCATTGAAAAAGTCCACCCTATCGTATTGGATGACCGTCGAGTAAAAGTGCGCGAGATAGCAGACACAGTGGGTATCTCAAATGACAGTGTGCACAGAATTTTAACTGAAGAATTGGAAATAAAAAAATAGTCGACGCGTTGGGTGCCGCGGTTGCTCACACCGGAGCAAAAACTGAATCGTTTGAGTGTTTCTCGCGACCTTTTGGCACGTTTTCGCCACAATCCGAAGGATTTTTTGCGCCGTTTCATAAGCGTCGATGAAACCTGAGTCCACCATTATACTCCCGAAACCAAAGAACAGTCCAAATAATGGACACACAAAGGTTCTCCGCCACCAAAGAAGGCAAAAACGGATTTGTCAGCAGGAAAGGTTATGGCAACCGTATTTTGGCATTCTCATGGAATTATCTTGGTCGACTACTTAGAAAAGGGGCAAACAATAAATGGCGAGTATTATGCCAATTTGTTGCAAAAACTTAGCGACAAAATCAAGGAGAAACGGCCTCATTTGGTAAAGAAGAAAGTGCTTTTCCATCAAGATAACGCACCTGCCTATAAGTCTGCGATTGCAATGGCAATAATTCATGAATTGGGATTTGAATTAGTGCCCCATTCGCCCTATTCCCCAAATTTGGCTCCCAGAGATTATCCTCTCTTTCCAAACCTAAAAAATGGCTCGGCGGTAAGAGATTTTCGTCTAATTCCGAGGTAATCGCTGCTGTAAATAGCTATCTCGAGGACTTCGATTCATCGACCTACAATGAAGGCATTGCTAATTTGAAATATCGTCGGAATAAATGTGTTGAGCGAGCAGGAGACTATATTGAAAAATAAAATGTTTTTTGCGTTTTCTTTGTTAGGTCACGTAGTTATCGAACCAACCTCGTATGTTAACTGGATTAACGAATTTTGAGTAAACTGACAAAAGGCAGCATCTTAAAAAATGTCTAGAAGACCTGAGAAAAGATTCCTTAATAAAAAACAATATAATGTAGTCCTCGGCGACGTCATAAAAATTAAGAAAAACCCTTATAACAAATTCCAATATAATTATTATAAATAAAAACTTTTGGGTTTTACCAATTTATTTATTTACAGAAATGTTAGTTTGCACTACGATTCTAATGCACGAGAACTATTAAAATACGTAAAGTTTATGTCAACTGAATTAATATTTTTTGTGTAAGCAGGCGTTAAAAGGGAAATCTTTATAAATATACAAACTTTTGAAATTTGCATTTGGAGAAGAGATCTTTTATAAATAAACAACCGCAACGGCCTTATTTTTTAATCTACATGGTTCGGCAAAAAAACCACTCTGTGTGTATCAGAGCTCGCTATAGAATCGTACTTTTAAAATTGGGGATTAGCTACGGTGAAAAAAATCCTAAAAAAAAACAAACGTTAGACTTTCGTTTCTGGTTCCGAATTACAAAGTTAAGAGTTCCTCAAGCTTCTGCAGTGAAGGACCATTTACAGATATTGACAGTATCACGGGAGCCAGATTGAAATAGCACTTTTCTTAAGGAAATAATGAAAAACAAAGAAGTTAACTAAGCATGCATAACATCTTTAACTATTAAAATTATGTTAAAATGCTTCAAGTCAAGCATAAGATTATCCAGTGTAACGAAATATTGAACTACCACTGTTATGGATTGGATATAATAATTCAACCCTAGTGGTAATCTTTTTGATGATGATAGATAAATAATTAACACAAGCGTGGATTGGTAAAATATGGTAATATACAAGTTACCGCTGTGGAGTATCGAAGAGAACTGAGTGCTGGATGCACTGTTTGAACATTTGGGTTTTCGGGATCTACCTGAACAACCCTTTACATAAACTGGTAGGCAAATAAATGGTGAAATTCAATGGAAAGCTGAAAGATTACAAAATTACATTATTTAATCTTAAAAGGTTTTCCTTGTACATTTTGGAAGAACTATGTAATAGGTATTTCCAGAAACTATATCTATTATAAACTAAGTACAATTGAGCTGCCGCAACAACCACTAATAAAATAATCATATCGCCATGCTGATGCTTGAATTACTATATCCTTATCAAATTAGATATATTAATCTTTAAAAACTCTTTCAAATGGCCTTCCTTTAATCTAGAGCAATTTTCGATTTAATTTATGTCATTCCCGACAAGGGTTTCACGGAAGTGTAATTAAATTGCACTCTTAATTTTTATGGCAGTGGTGTTAAGAGTTTTCAGGTTGCGCTAAAACTTCTGACTTGATCTCAAATTTACCACCGTTGTGGTACCAGGGACCGACGGCTTGGACGTGCTCTCCGAAGTATGCCCGGTCGCTGTTGTACCACTAAACGGGCCACCCGTTCCAGTAATAGCCCAAGCCTGCGTTGCATAACTTTGGTGATCGTTTGACGGGCACCAGCAGCGTTTAGTTACACGAGCTACATGTTTATATTAAAATTCCATCTGAAACCCATTCCACAAATTAAATTAACTGAAGGTTCACCGTGACTCTTGTTAATATTTATTTTGGCAGTTACAGTTATGATGTCGAAAATTTATGCATTGAATAGCGCATAATAATCAAACATCTTATGACCGAAGGCGTAATTTCGATTGAAATTCTTAGACGCTGCGGGTACAATATGGCCATCAATGATAAAAAATGAGCCTCATGCACGCCGTGCTGCAAAACTTTGGTTAATCTTAAAAATGAAGACAAAGTTTATGCCGTTATTAAGAAAAACTGACAGGTAACGGTCCTCAAAATGCTCAAAATTTATTAATTAGTGTTGGAAGTGTTAAAGACATCGTAAAAAACAAGCTAAAGTGCCGTAAGGTGAGCGCCAGGTGAGTTTCGTGCTTGTTGACCGAAAAACGTAACTTAAGTTGTTTGTAAATCGTTTCTTCTTTATTGCGGCGATATGAGGGAGATGCATTATTGTACTTGATTGTGTCAACTGATGAAACCTGGGGGGTACATTATTATATCCGGAGTCAAAACGTGCAAGCATGCAATAGTATCACACCCATCTCCAAAGCAAAAACGGTGTACCCAGCTGGTAAAGTGATGGCAACATTATTTTGGAGCTCCGAAGGGGCACTCTTTGTTGATTCCTTACTGAACGTAGTACATACTAAGTATTATTTGACACTTTTGCGCGATAAAGGAACAAACGGAAGAGATGACAAAGTTATGTTTACTTTCGCCAAGACAATTCTCGCCCTCATATCGCTGCAAGAACAATTAAACCCATAAACAAACTTCTGAGGGACTGATGTGATCTTTCCCTGCGATCTTTATTTGTATTGGCCACTAAAAGAAGGCTTCCTCCAGGAAGGTGTTAGAAAACTTCGCATCGCTAGGAAAGGGGACTACATTGAAGGTAATATATTTTTAATCGTGTTAATATTGTAATACAATTATTTATAAATAAATTCCTGTTTAAATTTGACCATTTCTCTTATATGTTTGCAGATCTGATTATTCTAATTGCATATTTGCACTGACGTTATATGCGTTTTGCTACAAAATAAAAGAACGGTTAAATTTTATAAATCAATAACGATGCAGATAGAACACTATTTCCATATCTAACTAAACCGAGAAGATAATGTTAAAAATATTAAAATATAGTACGTTTCACATACATACCGAAAGAAAGATATTTTGTAAAAACCATTTTCAGAGCTCTTGGGCCGCCAAAATGAGCTAAAATGTCTTATTCAAATTTTTCAAGAAATGCCTGTGGTATGGAAATAAAAAAATTGTATTGGGAATATCTGTAACAAAATCGCCGGGATTTTTTTTAGACCATAAACAAGTGTCGCCCAAGAATAATTTCATTGGAAAACCTCCCAATGACGCTTTTTAAACACAATTATTCTTCTTGTGTTAATTAACACGTTAAACGCGCATTTTGACAACATTTTGGCGCGCTTGGATAAGTATTTTTGACGGTCCTTTTTATTAGACTTCTTGGCATGGGATTAACACGCCCTAATTTATTGCTCGGTGCGTTTTGGCTCATTGAATAAAATCTCGAAAAGCGTTTTGCCAAAAATCTGTTTTTTATAAAGTGCGGTTTGTCTAATTTTAAAAAGAATTCGAAAATTAGACTGAATTACGCAAAAATAACCTTAAAAATGCGCTTCACGGCTACCTCCCTATTTATACCGGTGGAAAAATGCAGAAAATGCGACGCGGTATGTAGGTAAATTCCGAGCCGTCTGCATAAACATTGGCAGCCATCCAAAGTCAATTAAAAGTGTTTCTCTTTGCGCTCGGCTAAGACACCGCACTGTCTGCCATGACCGTGTAATTATGTAATTGTGCATTGCGAAAGGCGCCACGTGCCAGAAATATCCGCCAATTTATGCAGAGAAAATGAAAAAAATATGGGCTCTGGAAAATTGCAGCACTCACCAAGAGCAACCCATCTTCGAGAAGTTGTTTTAGGAGGACGGACAACCACCGTAGTCTGAAACAAACAAAAGTTCTTACTTGATTCTGCTTGATCTGAACTAGTCCTTGGCATTTTCAGAGTTCTGTATTTTTAGCAAATTCCAGACTCCCCGAAAGAACCAAGGCTTTAGTAACTATGGTAGCAAGAAATGAGAAAATATGACTGAAATTACCAAGAAACCGTTGCTTCATTGTTATCGGGAAAATTTAAACGCACGACTTCACTTGATCGTACTTTTAAACACGAATTTGGTTAATTTTTTATATTGGTACTAAAATGCGTTGTTTGTGTGCGGATAGACCTAAACAGAGGGGACCTACATGTTTTCAGAATTTCGGTTAGAGGCATATTTCAGCTAAATAAACCCATGTTGAATTTGTAAAAACGTGTTTTTTGAGTAACTTACATCTTGAGAAAAAGAATTTTCCTAAACACGTTGCCTGCGTAACGATATACATAAGCTAAATAAATTTACAGGTGTCCTATAAATATTTTGAACGTAATATTATCCTCGTAACTATGTGAAGTGCCGAAAATAGTACTTGGTTTCTATATTTAGTTTTTTAAGTATGGACCATTTACATACCCACATTTTTATATCTAATTCTGTTGTAGAAACGAATTAATACCAATACAAATACTAAACAGATACTTATAATGTATTAAGGCTAACTATTGATGTTTCTTTGTAATCTGTTTACGTTGAGATTTATATACTTATTTACGATTAAATATAAAAATATACAGATTTCTATTAATCGCCGTTTCAGAAATTTGATTAAAACAGTACTAGAAAGCGACGAATACGAATTTCAAAATATGTCCGATATACTTTTATTACCAATGTTTCAGATATTCGATATTGTTTATAACTGCTTTTATATCTATAATACGCATTAAAAAAATATCTGTAACATTCTATTTTTGTAGATGGGTCTTAGAAGATATTTCTTATGTTAATACCATTTTAAGATTGTTCTTTTTGTTTTTCATATCATTCAAATTTCCCCAACTGTCCTAAATAAATGTCCCTGCAGTTGAATGATTATTAATAAAATAACTTAAGAATCAGTGTTGAATTGTTAAGGGAATTCCGTTTGCGACGAGCGAGGGAACGGACGTGCTTTTGGGCTCTCTCGGCCAAAATTGCTTAGCGAGACGTGCTTAAGATTTATTTCTGTGTGAATTACCAAGTGAGTGAAGTGAGGATGTATAAATATTCAAGCGAACCAGCGTCCACATGCTCTATCGGCTGACCGATCAAAGGTGAAAGGTTAGCGGCCAACAAGAAAACAGCAAGCACGAGGGGGACAAGTAGAGAAAAGCTAAGTGATCAAGTAGTGTAGTAGTAGTAGTAGCCTAGTATTGCAGTCCAGTCGGATCTAATATATATATAAGCAAGGGGTAGGAACACATAGGTGGATAAGCAGGACAGGGAAATCAAAACGGGGGTTCTTGTAACAAGTGCATGATTAGTACAAGAGGATAGGTTTCAGGGACAGTTCTTGGAAATAGAACAAGGGTAGACTGCAGGTAGAAATCCTTGCGGGACGGAAATAGATGCGGGCCGACAAAGAAGCCGCCTCAACTAAAAACGGAATTCTTGGAATAAGACCATAAATTTCAATCGAAGATAATACTATCCGACTAGAGCAAAATTCTCAAGAAAAGTAAGGGGTACTTTTAATAAATAAGTCGATTTTGAACGCATGCAAGATAGTAAAATTTTCTACTGTATTTCATTGTGAATCAGATAGTGTTCATAAATTCGCACTGTGGTAGGCAATTGTAACCTCTTAACGTAATAAATGAATTGTAAACGTTAATCTCATTTAATCTAATTTTATTTATTTAATCCTATTTTATTTTATATAAATCTTAATTTAATTCAGAGACCGCAAATTAGGTAGGTCCGATATTTAACATTACGGGGTGCGGTCAAGCAGAACCAGTAATATTAGAAGGTAGGAAGATACACACGGAAGACTACACAACAGCAAACCCACGACAATTATCAAAAGCAGGAAACAATACCGGCCATGGAACAGGAAACAGTATTTACGGACAGGCACATACTGACGGTGTGGAAAATTCCAGGAGATGGAAACCGTTTATTTACCTCAATATCAGATCAAAACACAGGGGGCATAGCACCGCGGGAACAACTCAAACAGGAAGTTTTCAACTTAAGAAAAAAATCGTGTCATACATCAGAGAAAATCTATAAAATTGCCAATTGCAACTGGAGGAAAATGTAAGAAATCTGGCTTCGCGCTACAATCATCTGGACTATGCCTACGGTCCAGCACTACAAATAGAAGCCTACTTAGAAGACCTAGGGGAAGAGGGGTTTTGGGGAGGAGCCGAATCAATATAAAAATATTGAAGGCGTCAATAGAAATACACTACGTAGCAGGTCCGACCTCCACACACACTCCGGTAGACACCAACCAACCACTCAAAGAAATAAGAATAGCATACAGGTCCAGCCAAGAGGGAGAAGACCCACAAGGATGGACTGGACCAGAACAAGAAAATATTGTCATACGAACTACTTCGCCAAAAGAAGTCTCAGATGAAATTAAAATAAACATTATCCCGAAAAAAGCCCCTGGCTTTGATCTAGTTACTGGTGAAGTTTTGAAACAACTCCCAAGAAAAGCCATAGTGAAACTCACCAATCTTATTAATGCATCCTTCAGGTTGAAGTATGTTCCTAAGATGTGGAAAGTAGCAGAAGTCATCATGATCCCTAAACCAAGGAAACCCCCTCATGACGTAGTATCGTATAGGCCTCTATCGCTGTTGCCATTTCGAAATTGTATGAAAAATTGCTCCTTAAGAGACTAAAACCCATAGTAGAGGAAAGGAATTTGATTCCCTGTCATCAGTTTGGTTTCAGAGAAAGCCATTCGACAATCGATCAAGTTCACAGAATCATAAACGTCATTGAAACATCTCTAGAAGAAAAAAAAAGTCTGTACCACCGTGTTCCTCGATGTTACTCAGGCTTTTGACAAAGTCTGGCACGAGGGCTTGTTTCTGCCACGGCAATATTCACAAATCTTACAATCCTATTTATCAGAAAGATATTTTAGAATTAAACAAGACGATGCTTATTCTGAATTAAAAGAAATCAGTGCAGGGGTGCCACAAGGTAGTGTGCTAGGTCCGGTACTCTATCTATTGTATACTACTGATATCCCAAGTTTTGAATACGAAACCATAGCAAGATTTGCTGATGACACGGCATTTATG
>JABXWE010013161.1:0-15027 GCA_014611495.1 Limonius californicus
CCAAACTTGACTACAAACAAACTGTTTAACGGTGTATGCGCTCGACGGGCAAAAATGGGGACGACCCCAAAAATTGGCTGTCAAGTGTATATACCTACGGAGGTGTTAACGGGCTTCCTCGAATTGTAACGGGGTAGGCCCCAATACAAACGAATCAACGAACGTTAAACCCGGGTTTTACTTTAAACAACTTTTAAGTTAACGGGGATTAGCAAATAAATTACTTACACAGTCTCTGTGCTTTAATAAAGTAGGAATTTAGGACAATGTAGTATTAACGGGTTAAATCGGAGTTTCGGAAAATTCGGATTCTAAGTTTTATTCGGAACTTTGAAAATAAACCTTGTTTCGGTACGGCTCGCTTTAGTCAAGAAAGATACTTTCTTGGCTAAGATCAGACGGAAAAAGATACTTCCCTGTGGGCCGCAGCCCTATTTTATACCCCGAGATTACACTGATTAATTTCCCCGACGATTTCGCTTGTTGGTGGGAAACTCCGTACACTGGGCAACATAGTGGGGGATCGATGCAAAACGCGACTTAGCGCGCTGCAGACGCCTCATTTATAAACTACGCGGTCACAAAATTTAGTTTAAAATTCACTTAGACCGCGCACTTTAAAAACTTCGTTACAAGTCTGATGGTAAATTATTCTTAATTTTATAAAGTAGGCTATCGTGCCATACATTTTCAAAAGCTTTAGAGACGTCTAAGAATATACAATACCTTTTCCCTTCAAAGTCTTTGTTAATCTTGTCCACTACTCTGTGGATTTGCTCGATGGTAGCGTGTTGTCTGCGAAAATCAAATTGATGATCTGGTATTAAATTGTCATCCTCGTAGCTGTCAACCCCGATAGCAAAATTTTTTCAAAAACCTTTGATAAAACTGGCAACAAACTAATTGGTCTATATGATGCTACGTTATCGTCAGGCTTGCCCGGTTTAGGGTTTAAAATAATCATGGTAACTTTCCACTGTAGCCTTTCCCGTAATCAGAATTTTGGTTTTTGTTTCATGTACGGTGAATTGTTTAGCTGGTAGAATCATCTGAAAGGGTGCTACAAGAGGCTGCTGGATTTAATTTTCCTCTTCATTTGAAATTTCAGAGGGAAAGAGTTTGGTATATCATATATGACTTAGTTAATTATTGTGGGTCACCTATTTTTGCAATGGTAGGTTCGTAATTCTCCCGTGAATCACCATGTATGTAAAATTAGTTTTTACAGTCTTATATATATATATATATATATATATATATATATCGGTATTCTACAGCTAAAGCCGTCTTCCCGTAGCCAAACGCCATCTGTTTCTCTCCAGTGCATCTTCATCCTCTAACCCATGCCTCTGCATCGCTTTTCTAATTCCCTCATTCCATGAACGTCTCGGTCTACCCCGCTTACGTCTTCCAGGCGGTGTCCATTTAAAAATTCTTTGCGGCCATCTATTTTCATCCATCCGGAGAAGGTGTCCGAACCATTTTAGACCTCTGATTTGTATTCTATCCACTACAGTTTCTTCTGCATGCATTCTGTTCCTGATCTCTTGGTTAGGGATGTGTTCCGTCTTTGATACACCCGCACTTCGCCGCAAGTAGTCCATCTTCACGGTATTTAATTTCCTCAAATTCTCCGCTTTAAGTGGCCACACTTCCGACCCGTAACACAGTACCGATTCTACCAACGACTTTCTTATATGTTTCTTTGTCTTGTTCGATATGTGTTTATACAGTCTTATGCCCCTCGTAAATCGAATCGTAAATCAAATTTTGTCTATGTATTCATGTTTTCTTGTTCTTGAACATATTGCCTATTTTATAGCATCCATTTTAAATAACATATCTTTGAATAGTGCTGCTGTCGTGTTTTCTTTTTGCAAACAATATTTAAAGAATTTTATGGCGTCTGTTTTTCAAAAGCCAGTTTTATTTGCAAACACACTAGAAATATTAAACGTTATGTCCAAATATTTGTGTTAAAAGTTTAATACTTTAATTGGTCATAAATCCATCAACCACTAGGTTTTTTTTAATTAAAGAAGAATGTTCATTCTAACAGTAACAAATCAAATTTTAAATTTCTAATAAATTACAATTAAGTTGCTAGATAAAGTCACGGACTAAGCTTCTGAATATGAACATTGCAGCAAAATTGCAGGAAGATGCAGCGCGCATAACGAGGTTTACTGTGCAATATTTATAACCTTAATTATACGTTAATTAAACCTAATGTACCTTCCGCCTACATCCTGATACAATTTTAATGTTGCTGCAGCATTAAACTTAATATAGCAAACGAAATTAAATTATATTGCATGTTTTATAGGCTGGAATTATGGCGCATGTAAAATTATACGAGATGGTTTCAGTACGGATGATGCGTGTAGAATTATTAATTATTGCTGATATTTTAATGACGCCACGTTAATGATTAATAAATTACTTTGGTTATTTTTCACGCCAAGTGGAATTCCTTAATGTAAAGATCTACCCAATCAATTTCTTTAGTTACTAACGACATTTCAAATAGTTTAGGGTCTTTATAAAAAGCCTTCTATTAAAGATCGCTTAACGTAAAAATTCGAACGTAGCTGCGCTATAAATTTTCCTGTTTTTGACACATTGAGTGACAGCACTATTAATTAAAAGTAGTGATGACATCGTCGTCTTCTCGTCCTTTCAGTTCCCGGAAAATTTTTAATGAGAGCTCTATAATAGCCAAATTTAATTAAGAATTCCAAATTTTTGCGAGGCACGAACCGTCGGGCTCCTGCCAGAGCGAAGGAAAACCTGAAAACAAAGCTGCAAATGGAGCTTTTTAAGGAAGCGTGGCACGTTCAGCCTACAGGCGAATCTTAGCAGGAGGACCCAACAATAAATGATGTTAAGATGTCGACGTGTGATGGTTTTACAAATACTGCAGAAGGACGCTTGACGCGCTGAAAGAGTTCCCTTCACCCCTGTGCGCGACAAATAAATGGCACAAAGCTTTACAGATACTCCTGGATAAATTAACCGATGTTATTTACGTCACGTGAAACTGCAGGGAAGCGAATTCTCGGCAGGATCACGACATCCTGCTAGAAGCTTTGACGTCAGCTGTTTGAGTTGTTTACCAAATCTTGAAAAATAGCTGAATTATTAAGAAGCCTCGTACATACAGGTTGTTTTTTTTTATAGAATTAGGAATGTGGTTTGAGCAAGCCTTCCACGTTTGGTTGTGCAAACGAAAGCGGAAATGTTTGGTAAATAAATTCGCCGGTTGTACGACATGTGGTTTTAAATTTTAAAGAAAATCTAGTCAAAATCCGCTTCCTATGCACTATGTACGTTTTATCCTGGTAAAGTACAGTATCTTATTTGAAATAACCAGTAGGAAAGCCCAAAAAATCCCATCTCGAATAGAACGGAGCTAAAGTCCGCTTTAGGGAACAATAGTATTAGTATTCAGCAAATCTAAAGTGGGGATTTAGTTCTCAAGATGTATGCCCAGGGGTCGAATTCTATCGGTGGCCATCAACAATTTGTCTGATCGCCATTTACGTAAATCGCTCGGTGGAAACCTTAATATATGTGCAAGCACGTCCAGCAAACAGTATTTTTATGCTTATATTCCTTCAAATACGGCTGTAAACCACCCGTTTCCACATTATTTCTCGATTTTATAGCGGGTACGTAGCATTAAGTATGATTTATTTTTAATATAAGATATACAGACCTCCAATTCCTTAAATCTCAGAGGAAACTAGTTTTTATGAGTCGCGGAAGATTTAATATTACGTGGCGCTGCGCTCCTGGAAGTAAAGAGAATAACTTAATTTATATGCAAATGTTACATTAAAACTTGACAATTTTGCTACTTAGGACAATAAGTCATTCCTGAGGATGACGCAGCACGAATACTAATGATGCATTACGCTCACATCGCACAAATTCGTTAAAATTTCATTAAAATATCATTTTCTAATGATCTCTACAATGAAGAACTGCTCAAGTTATAACCAATATTAAATTCCCAAATTTAAACACTTAGACTTTTAAAAAATTCATAAATGACTCGAGTCGGCTCCATGTCAGATGATGATGATGATGAAATGACTAGTAAGGACACCGTACTGTCACAATTCTGCTCTTACGCGGAAGAAAACAAGCAAATTTGGTATGAAGCTATTTTTAAATCGACAATTCACCTATTCTTTGATATAAATATCGGTTTTCATCGCTCTCCTCTACAAACAGAAGTATTCCTCATTTTTTTAGTTTCCGCTAATTAAACCATAGAAACATGGTTACAAAGACACTTTTAGTATACATGGTGAGTTGCCCCTCCCATCTTAAAAGTGGTTGCCGCAATCCTGCATTATTACTTTCTGTCAAGCTAATATTTTTACTGTAGTAATTAACAGTATTACTAATATTAACTACATTAGAATTTAACAAGAAAAGATATAAATTTGTTAATGTCCACGGGTCTCATAGTGGGATAGGTTGAATAAATATAATAAAAATCAATGTCGATTCCCGCAAAATTTAATAAATAAACTTATACAGTTTTAACGTTTTCGGGTTAACTATAACCCATCTTCAGACTAAAGAGATATAAAAAACAAAAACTTACACTTCCAAAAAGAAACATATTACAAATGTTTAAATAAACTTACCCAAAAACAACATCAGCACAAAGTACTTAAAATTAACATCAAGGGGGGCAATCAAAAGTTGCGAAGCAGGCTACGTTAAATTAAACAACTTTTTTCTAACCCTAACCGCAACGCCCGAGGTCAAAAAATAAAAAATAAAAATAATTACATTGAAAAGTCAGAAAACTATGTTAAAAATCATATTTAAATGTCCGAAAACCCCAAATGAGGGGTGAAATGAGAACCGATATAAAATAATTAATCACCCTAGCGGAACTTGTCAAGAACAAACAGGAAACGATTTTAATATACATATTATCAAAAAACAGCGACATCTATATGTCGAAGTATGAAACATTAGCAACAGAACTATAGCTAACCAATTAAAGGTAAGAAACTTAACTGTGAACTACAAGCAAAGAGCAGTATATTGTAAAGAGGCACAACGTAATGTATTTTGTAGTATCAACGTAATTTGGGTTGAATACCTGTATTTGTTTGCAAAATTGCACATTTAAGTTTAAACCACCTCGAGTGGTCAATTAAACAAAGGAATTTTACCTGAACTCCTGAGAATCCCTAAGTAAACATGTCGTTAACCTTCATAAGATTTTACAGTGTTGCAGCAAAGAGCAGTATATTTATACAATATACTGCTCTTTGGTTGCAGCAAGTTCTTGCTCAATTTAGCTTTCTGCTATACCTATTTCAAGTTGCATTTGTGGTGAGTCATTGTTGCTTGTTATTCAAGACCTGTTAATCTTTTACATGAGGATGAAACACTAGTATTTCTAATTATGTAAATAGTCATTCCTTAAGTTTATAATTTTTAAGGTAGCGAACTATTTAAGTAGAAACAGCTTTTCTTTGAAACTGACACAATCAAGTTACTTGTTTCATTGTGAACTGTCAAGACGTTTAAGTCATTAATTTGCAACAATCATTAGTAGAGCTTGGAATATATGCTCTAAAAAATTGCAAAATATGCATTTATGCACTAAAATATGCAAAATGAAAACATATTTTTAATTTTTTTCTTTTATTTCACACTATCTAACTGATATTTAATTAGAAATAACAAATATAAATAAATATAATATAATAAATACACACTTTTATACTTCTTGTTTTATTCTACAATAATTGATATCTAATTAAATTACAAAAACGAAATATATGAGGTCAATAATACAAACATTATTAACATAAAAGATATTATAAACGAGTAAACTTAGTTTCTACAATACGTTTCTAAACTGAAACTTACTAAATACTTTTCTAGATTATCAATTATTAAACATTGTGTCCGATCACTTAATAAATGTATGTAATTTGAAAACGAGCGTTCAACTTTGCAAGAATGAAGATTTCACCTACCTGAATATAAAACCAAAAAAATTTAAAGAGAAATACTTAAGTTATTTAGCATATGCATCTAGTAAAAACTTGGCTAAATATGTATTTATGCGCTAAAAAATACAAAAAAATGCTTTAAAACCATGAAATTTGCGTAGAAGCAAAATCTTAGAAAATTTCAACTAGGTACTTGAAAACAGTGTAAAGTTCATCCGATAAGCTGCTTCAAGAAACTACATCGTTACTGAATCACCTTTCATCCGTCTGCGAAATAATGTGTTTCCTTAAATACTAATACAAAGAAAAGTGTTTAGGGAAAACACAATATTCCAGTTTCTTAATATGATTTCCAGTCATTATACACGAAAATGTAATCGCAAGATAACTAACCTTATGAATAAAAATTAAGCAATTGCTTTCTCTTAAAATTCGCTAGCAAATACTTAATTTCTAATGAATAAAGTAGCAAGCAATTGCTTGAATTTGTAGCAATTGCTATACACCCAAGGAAATGCTTAAAGTAAAAGGTTTTGCCTAAAAAAATAGTATTTGCTTAAAATTGATTGAATAAAAGTAGCATTGCTTTTGCTACCTAAGTAATTGCTTATAAATGTTTAAGATTACTCGACCCCAGCCTAACATTTGTTAAAGCAGTTGTAATTTGGTATTTGTCGCGTTCTCATACTGTAAAATGGCACAGTTCCTAAATGTTCGTAAAGAAACAGTATATAAAACACGTAAAGAATGCATAGACGACGATTATAAAAAATTGTATCGATTTAATCGAGAGAACGTTGAGTGGCTTGCAAACTATTTTCTCGAAGATAGTGGTGAAAAACGTGGTGGTGTACTGTAATCTGTAGAAAAAAATGAAAAGTTTCTTCGTTGTGTGTCCGATCCAAGTTTCCAGAATGCAATTGATGAAGAAATTGGTATTCACCAAACCACTGTTTCTAAAGTTTATGCATCGGTTATGGTTAAAATTTTAAATAAGGCAAATGTATGGATACATTTTCCTACAACTGCCGCCGTAATTGTTGATGCTAAGAACAATTGGTCTGCCAAATATGAATTTCTCGATGCTATCAGTGTGATTGACTGCACACACACATTAGAATTCCAAAATTATAATTGAAAGATATTTTGGAGAGTTAAAGGCTAGATTTCCTATTTTACAATATAAAGTCTGAAGTACTAAAATGGAAACAATTCCATCAATTATTATTTGTTGTGTTGTTCTGCATAATAACGCAAAATGGCTTAAAGATGTAGATTTTAATTTCGCAGAAGAACCTAATCATCTTGCTGTGGATGTACAAAATGAACAAATTAATTTCAATACGATTCGCCGTTTAGGCCAGCAGAAAAGAAAACTAATTACTGGAAGATTATTCAATAAATATTTGTAGTTTATATTTAGGATTTGTTAAAAATATAATGTTATACATGTATTTGTTCAATCAAATAAAAGCTTTCATATTGCTTACTGTTACTTGTAAGAGTAATATTAAAAATTTCCTTGTAAAGCGAGTTATAATATCCAAGGCCTTTTCTTTTTCTTTTTTAATTTGAGGTACTTGTGATTTATTAAAAACAATTCTATTTTCTTTTAATTTCTTAACAAAACTACTTTGTTTATCTACTCCTAGTTCATCCTCACAACTATACTGAAGACTAGTATCAGACATTTTAAAGTAAATTAAGAAAACGTGGGAGTACCGATTCATACAAAACTCTAACCAACAAATAACTTGGAACCGTCAACAAATCATATCAGGTCTGTTCATGTCAAAACTAGCAACTGCTTAAACAATAACGGAAAGCTAACATATGCTTAATATTTTTATTCTTATAATAATTGCGCAATTGCTTTTTCTTAAAGCATTTGCTTTTGCTAATAAATAATTGCTTAATTTTTATTCATAAGGCTCATTAAACCCTAGAATGTGCTGGTTTTAGATAATATTCCTAGAAATTTCGCATGTTATGACAACATGGCAACGCTGTGCTTCTAAAGGAAACAAAAATGCTACAGGAATCTGTAATATCGTCGCTTTCACATGATGAATAAACTCTGTGTAGTTCGAGTCCCGCCTGCTTGGGGGCCAGACCCTGGCGATCCTAGCGGACGGGACTATTATAACGATACTATATAACCCATAAGGCTAACTCTCTTTATAAATATACTGCTCATTGCTACAAGGTGAACCACCTTCGAAATTCAGAGATAACATTATTAGAACAAAATATTGAAAGTATATGGGATATTATTGAAAGTAATATCGTTCAAAACATAATCAGGTTGGTCTTCGTATTTTTTAACCGCTTTCGAGATTTCCATAATTTCTAACAAATTCATTCGTAAACCTTTCTCACAAAAATGTAAAATTTGAATGTCCATGCTCATGTTCGTATTATGATGCTCAGAAATGCTATGAGCTGCAAAAGCAAATTTAAAATTAATATTGGGATCTAGGTTAATTAAGTTATTTTTGATAATCTTTTTGTGTTCCTTAATCCTCACATTTAGGGATCTACCTGTTTGACCAATATAAAAAGCCGGACAACTATTGAAATTAATTTTATATATCCCAGATTTCAAGAGAGGCTCGATCTGGTCCTTATTATGAATTAACAGATTTTTTGGTTACGAGGAACTGAAAAGGAAATTTTTATATGAAAATGTTTAAACATGTTGTTCAGTTTTAAAGATACAGGGCCAAAAAGGGTAAAGAGTAGTATTTAATCTGAGGGTCTTTTTTAGTGATAACTAAATTAGAGGATTGTTTAATACTGAAAGCTCTTTTCACCTTCATAAATGAATTGTTAATTAAATCAGACGGATAACCATTCTTGTAAGCAATATAATGTATAATGTTGAGTTCATTAATGAAATCGTCATCATCTAGCGGAAAAGGCGATGAAAATAAAACCTAAAAGATGCTAATTTGTGACAAAGAGGATGAAAAGAATCAAAAGGAATAGCGTGATCTGTGGTGGTAGGTTTTCTATATATTTTAAATTTCAGTTTGTTATTATATTGGGAAAAAATATCAAGGAAGGGTAGGCAATTATTATTTTCAATTTCTACTGTGAATTTGATGTTATGATCTACATTGTTTAAAATTTCCAAACATTGGTTGATGTTATCTTTAGAACCCTTAAAAATCACAAAAATGTCGTCAACATAACGTCTCCAAAAGGCGAAATATTGTAGTAAAAAAGGATGTTTAAAGATTCTTTTAATTTCCAAGTAATTCATAAAGATATCTGCCATTAAGGGAGATAGACAAGAACCCGTAGGGAGACCTGTAATATATCGGTTCTCATGTCACCCCTCATTTGGGGTTTTCGCACATTTAAATACTATGATTTTTAACATGGTTTTCTGACTTTTCAACGTAATTATTTTTATTTTTTATTTTTTGATCTGCCGGCGTTGCGGTTGGGGTTAGAAAAATGTTGTTTAATTTAACGTAGCATGCTCCGTAACTTTTGATTGCCCCCCTTTGATGTTAATTTTAAGTACTTTGTGCTGATGTTGTTTTTGGGTAAGTTTATTTAAACATTTGTAATACATATATTTTTTTCAAGTGTAAGTTTTTGTTTTTTATATGTTTTTAGTCTGAAGATGGGTTATAGTTAACCCGAAAACGTTAAAACTGTATATGTAAGTTCATTTATTAAATTTTGCGGGAATCGACATGAATTTTTATTATATTTAAGAAAAGATATAGTATTATAATGAAAACTAAGCCAGTGAAAAACAACACAAAATAAATAGCAACGTTTTATTTCATAAAATAAATATTCAATATTGCCTCCATCCACTTCCACACATGTCCGAATTCGGTTTGAAAACGATTTTCAGGCCCTAGAAAGCGTGTCAGGTGAACACGTTTCGATTATTTTATTTTGTAAATCATGCTCGTTTACTACTTAAGTTCGGTATATTATTTTTTTAATTCCAAAACTCAAAGAAAAAAGTAGTGGATTGATATTGCAACTTCTTGGTGGCCATGGATGTACCGCTTCTCGTCCAATTCAATTTGTTCCAAATAGATTATTAAAATAATTTCTAACAATCCAACTGTAAATGCATCCAAAGGAAATCCAAGTAACGTTGTTCAGTTAAATTTTTATGGAGGAAGTGTGGCCCAATAATATGGTTACCTGCTATGCTACACCAAACATTTGCAGAAAAAACTCTTTAAAAACAGGTAATCTGTTATGGATTTGAGCTGTTTGAGAAAGTTTACTCATCGCTAAACAATATAGAAGTTGAAGGAATTGGACCCAAAAGAAGTTAATTTTGAAAAAATTACAAAAAGTAATCGTCTCTATGGGTCATTTTCATGCAGTTCGTTAATTAGAGTAACGAGAATACGTAAATACATTTGCAGCATTCTTCTGACTGAAGTTGTACTAAGGTCTATATGACACGGCTCATTATTTTGTACAAAATTTTGTAAACAATGTATTCACAAAATTACGTTGACATCTGTGAGAATACTGTTAAAATAATCATGTGCCCATCGATAATGTAAAATTCTAGCATAATATCATAATATGAGGTTAATGCATACGTTCGTAGCGTATTTATTTTGCATGAATGCACGACAAAGCAATCAAGCTGCATCAATATAAAAGGCGAGCGAGATAGAGGAGACGCGCAGAGTGTCGGCAGGACGGGGTAAACATATACTTCTCTGCCCTCTGTGATTGTTGATAAACACTAAAAATTGCTCGCTTGCACATCGATGCGAAGCGGATTTTGATCAAATTCTGTAGGTTTTAGAACATGAATCTACAGAATTTTGTAGAACGTTTTGAACAAAAATTTTCCTGTATGACAAGATACAGAATTTTTTAAAACACTTTATACAAAATTCTGAACAAAATGTGGTACAAAATTCTGTGCCGTATCATACAGGCCTAACACTCACATTTGTAATTTTATTTACATGGGGATACTCATTCTCTGCCTCAAACACTGGTTTTCCATGTTTGTTTTTTCAAGAAAAAGTAGTTTGATGTATTTATGTAGAGTTGCATCAACCAATTTTAACGGGGAAGAACTTAGCTGGCCGGCCCTGTATACAAAAACTGTATCTTTTATTTTGTGACTTTACATCTTACGGCAGTTTAACATATATTTCGCTACTAACCGCGGTAATTTGAGTAAATGTTTTAATTCTATAACCGAATCCCATATATTCAAATTGGCTTTAAAATAATGTTCAGTAAATATAATGTATTATCTGCTGAAAGTCTAAAACAATTGCCGTATTGTCGTATTTGGCAGCGTATAGAAATTTGTACCAAAGTGGGTACTTCAGCTAGATATTACTAAGCCATCTATCAAACAAACTAGAATGTAAAGCGTTATAACGAACATAGTGCAGACATAAATAAACTGGCAATAAACTTACTAGACAAACAATCATTGAAAAAGTGCAAAGATGGATTTATTAAATAGTATTCAGAATTAAATACTAAATTAAATGATCTTTTTACACATAGAACAATATTAAATTCGGTAAGTTAATTTCAGAAAGAGTACTGTTAACAGGAAAAGTTCCTTTACATGCAGCGTTTTTCTTCTTAAAATATTTACTGAAGGTTGTTATAACGACATATTGTAAACTACTATAGAAAATAAAATAATGGCTGTTGAAATACTGTACCCTAAAAAAACGTAGGAGATGTTAATTACGAAGAAGTGCCAAATATTGATGAAGATTCAACAGTAAACGCATTAAAATATAGAAAAACATTGCCTCGAGTGGAATAGTATTATTACGCAAATACCTAAAGAATTGAACAAATGGTAGTACTAATTCTGCTTAAGAAAGAGAACACGACCAGATTATAAAAATACCCACCTATTCTATATTTACACAAATAAGGACGCTGTGTTAGCTGAAAGATTAGCTAGCAAGCTAGAAAGATCTACAAATAAATTATGTTACCGTAGGGATCTAACAAACTTTTGAATACAGCAATCTAATGAATTCATCACCATACCATAACTAGGAGTAGAGTTTTGGCCGTATAAAAGGTAATCTAAGACCACAAATATATAGTCTGCCACTACATAATACATCTGAAAATATGATACCTAATAACGAAAATGGTCTAAAGAAAACATTTAACAAAGGAACACAACGAGACTTCATATCTTCCTAATTATTTACAAAGACGTAGGAGAAATCCTCAAAAAAAACTTATTGATAAGGGAAGATTTATTTTTCGGCTATCTAACAAAATGCATGTAAAATAATTTTAATCAATCGTTGTAGTTGTCCCAAGAAAGTTATTTGGGAAATATAAATACAATGTTTTTACATATTAATCTACTGTATCAGTGATGAGCAATCGTTTTTTGCCCCAGGCCAAATAGAAAATTAAATAATCGGTGAGGGCAGCCTAAAATGTTTTTTTGATTTTTAATTTATTTTTATTGTTACTCACTCGGATTGATAAGAAAGTACTTATTTTCCGTTATTTAGGCTTATTTTAATTTTTTAACTACAAAAATTTATTTTTATTGTTACTCACTCGGATTGATAAGAAAGTACTTATTTTCCGTTATTTAGGCTTATTTTAATTTTTTAACTACAAAAATAAATCAGATTCAAAAATCCATTTTTGTAAAATAGATTTTTAATTGTAATAAACGAGGAATTCTCCGTATATAAATAGGATTAATAAAGAAAGAAAATAATAATTATTATTATTTCAATTTAAAGCGACATTCAATGTCAGCAGGTATTGAAGAACGTGCAACTCGTACACAATTTTCCAACCTTTCGTCATTAAGTCCGTTAGTTGAACATTTCTTATTTTTACCATTATTGAAAATAATTGTTAGTGGGCCGCACAAAAGTCCTTAGTTCCTTGGTTCATTTGGAAAGAGGCTTCTTTAAAGACACTTTGCAGGATTTAAAATGCACCTGTACGGTAAACTACTGCGGTAGCATTCTTTGTCTAACATATTGCCGCCAAATTTAAATTCTACGCAGTTAACCGCTTAGAAACGCGATCCCAATAATCAGAATACCGAATAATTCATTGCTCAATCGGTTAAACCAATGAATTGCAACTATTCATTCACCGAATATCGAACAGTTAGACTTTAGAATTCTTAGTTTCTATCCGTTCAATGTCAAGTAACTAAAAATTTAGAACGCGATCTGTTGTATTTTTTTCTTTGGTTTCCTTTGTTTTACATATATCTACAAGTACCTACACCGCAAAATCTAATTTTTACAGAATCGATTCTCTTCAGAATTCACTTATTTTAACATTTCCAATTCTTGAAATAAATAAAAGAGAGGTACTACTAGGAAACAATGTGGCAGAACGAGCAACAGTTATGGTTACCAGGTCCTACTTTTTGGCCCAGGTAAATTATTAAACAATACCAGACGGTGGAAGTAAAAGAAAACAGTCAGGTTGAAATGGAAAATGGTTTGTGAAAAATCAATGGATGTACATTTCAAAATATTTCAGAAATACAGTTTATAATATGAGAGGTTGGGCAATTTAATTTCCGGATTGACGCCGCAGCACTGGAGACACGTAAACTTAAGCCGAAAGTAAAGGAGCTTATAATAGTTTACAGTTCTCTCAATAGAGTGTAGTTAAGCAAAGATCGAAGTTAGTTTCTGTAAGTTGTCGTGGAACAACGAGTAAATATTAAATTTTTCTGGAAAGTGCAGGTAACAGAAACTTATGAAATTTAAAAAACTGTATACTGTGATAATACTTCAAGTCGTACGAATCTGTTTCAATGGTTTCAATATTTCAAAGATGGATGGGAGGATGTTCCGGATTATGCTAGAACTGAGCGTTCGCCGATATCTCGAAATGCAGATTCGGTTGCAACTATTCGTAAAATGATAGCACAAGATCGCCAAAGCACCCTCCGAATGATGTCGAATGAGTTGAACATCAGTAATGAGACGATTAGACAAATTGTATGTTAAGATATAGGAAAGACGCAAATATGTGTAAAGTCTGTCTCGCCCAGTCTTATGGATCAGCAAAAACAGAGAAGAGTTGCACGCACTGAGACGAAAAACCGGAGCATGTAGTAGATTGGAAAATTATCACCAATAGCCAAAAAATTTTGTTTGCAAAATTTTAGAATGTAAATAATGTTGCTTACCGTTTCGATCAACCGTAAAAATTGGGCCTGAAGGACGGACAGAAAATTTTGTATTTCACTTCGAAGTGATGAAGAGATTATTGCAGCGTGTTGCTCCAGTGCGACCGCAATTTCAAGAAAGGGTTGCTGTTGTTTGATTGAGCGAAATCTAGGACCCGGTTTTCAAAGCATCTCTTTGTACTCAGGCCATAATTGGCCCATTGTACACCCTAACTAAGAATTTTGCCGATCTGGGGTAATTCCAACTCCAGTGCGGATTTTTAACGTGTCACAGATCGCAGCTACGGCTTTACTTCTTATCCGAAAGAAGGCGCACTTTCAGAAAGAGTAGTTTTGTTGGGTGATAATGCGCCTGTTCATTATGCACTGATTGTGAAATTGATTAAACATTGCATTGCATTGATATTAATCACCCACCCTATTTCTCTGATTCGGCATTAACAGATGTGTTTCTCTTTCATAATGTGAAAAGAAAAGAACCAATTTTAGGACGTAGAAGATATTAGGCAAAATGTTTCCACGAAATTCAAAACAGTTTGAGTGGGCGCCTTAATCTATATCCCATCAGTCGTACTTGAGGAAGTCCAATAATGGACATTCACAAAAAACGATGCAGGGAGATAGATAAACAGATTTATAGATTATCATACATAATCTATTAAGTGGTGGTTTTGATTTCCGGAAATTTCTTCTGGACTGTCGAGTTCTTTATTGCTACGGAAATCACCGCGAGTCGAAGACGAGCGGTGATTTCCTAGTAGCAATAAAGAACGAAACATTCCAGAAGATAAATTTCCATAGGAAATCAAAACCATCACGAAATAGATTCGGATAGAAAATCGCATTTTATGTTCATGG
>JABXWE010013165.1:0-60811 GCA_014611495.1 Limonius californicus
AGCAAATGTCGCAATTGGTATCGACTGGAAATAATCAAGACTACTTCTTAATTTAATCATTTGTCACGTAAGAAATGCGAATAAACTATAGAACCATATTTTTCAATCACATTACGCGATATCTTATTACGAAATGAATTTGCTTGGTCTGGTGCAAACATATTACTGAATTTTTTGCTTGTTTGTTTTTTATACGTGCTTGTCGGTCAATAGCAGTTTTCAGTAATTACATGTATCTGACAGTTAAAAAACGTTTTAGTAATATGCTGTATATTTGGAATATTTTGAATAACTGTATCACTAATTTGATTGTTATTTTAATGCATTTAATAGAGTGCAATTCTTTTTTTATTCTTGTTATGCTACTTCTACGAAAAATTAAGACGAAGCAACCACAATATTCTCTTTTTGGCCTAAAATACTCAGTACACAAGTATTATCCAAATCATCAAGGCACGTCTATAATTTTAGTACTTATGTCAGCTACTGGAGAAAAACTATTGCAAAAAAACAATTGTTTGATCTATTCATTATAAACAAATTAATTAATTCTCATTAATTGAATAACAGACTAATGAAATACTCTATTAGTCGATTACTCCAATATCTATTAATGACAAAAGTTATTAAAAGCCTGACTAAACGATTATTGGTCGATTACTCGAATAATATGCAAAGCCTTAGATCCATCTTCATGATGATCCTTAACTGAACCCATTTAATGTCGTTAATCACAATATTAATGTATCAATAGTGATACCTTTCAATTAGCAAAAAGAATGACGTGCGTGGCAGGAGAGCAAATACTTTATGTATGTATACGTTATAGTGTAGGTAAGACACGTCTCGTAGATCTTCCAGAGCTCTTAGTTATGGTTATTCATATTTCGCATGTTTACGAAACTCGTTTCCCTTACACACCCGCAAAGAAAGTAGTTTCATGTTGAAAGATCCGGCAATCGTGTGGTCTGTCTAACCCATGTTCATGGAAAACGTCTAAACTATTCGAAATGTAATAATTTAAGGTTTTCGAAACGCAATATTTAGTAGTCAAAGCTAGTTTTTTATGGCAATTATTTATACAACAGCTCATTATTTACCAATTGTTAATAATTTGCGCAGAAGATAAATATGTCAATTGAACCATCCTACAGATTATAAGTTGTATAATTTACCCTGCTCATTTTTTAGTTATTGGTAAATAAGGCGTGCATTGATCTCGAACAGCAAGTTATACATCTTTTAGCCTTTTACTGTTAAATTAATTGTAGATGAGTCGCAGGGCATTACTCAGCCTGATAATCTATCCTGGCTTTTTATAAAAGAATCACTATCTTAGAATAAACCTATAAATTAAACACAAAAAAAGATTCAATGACGAAAACCAGTATATGTATATGAGATAACAGCGTTATGGTACCACTTTACTTTTTTAGTAATGAGTAGTGATAGAATATTACTTTTTTTGGTTAAGCATCAGAAATTACTGTACCTATGTATAATAAACATATAGTGCTGCAACCTGCCTCGCACAATTCTCTAATCTGCCTTTGGAAATCGTGAGGTCTCAATGCGCAAACCTTGGCTGCCATTGGTGTCGTTCGGTTTGATGTTAAACGGCAGCTTAGTGGAGGAGAAGCACATGTCAAAGAAGAGTGATTGTACTTACCAAGGATACATGAATGCTGTTAACAAACCCACTACCTATTCCTGTGATATTACTAAATCAGTTATATTGAAGTTTAAACCTTATTGTGTAAACTTACGTAGACGGATAACTAGAAAACAATATAATACGAGGGCTGTTCTCTTTCTGCCGAGCCTAGTAAAGTAATACACAATCTATTGACAAAACAAATTTATTTATAATTTTTCAAAGTATTCCCCTACACAGTTTATGCATTTTGCTTCCGTGAAATCTTCAATCTTCAAAACATTTTTTCCAATCTTCCCGCGTTAGGCTATTTATTTCATTTTTAAATGCATCAATCGCTTCTTCGGCCGACGTAAAACGTAAACCCCGTAACTTTTTCTTTACACGCGGAAATAAAAAGAACCATTAGGTGCTAGATCTGGATTATACGGCGAATGTCCCATTATTTCAATGTTTTGGGCATTCAATTACTCCCGAGCGTTATCTTGATGCAAGATGATCCTTCCTCTTGGACGTTTTTCGCGAACATTTTGGAGAATTTGAGGCAAACAAACGGTAGTGTATTATTCAGATATAACTGTACGACGATCTTTCAGTGCTACAGAGGAAACATGTCCAGTAATTCCAAAAAATGTGGCGACCGTCTTCTTGTTTCGTCTTTTTTCATGAACAGCTTCTGTTAGAGCCCATTTGTTCTCAAACCCAACCTGCTGGCTGTTGTTTTCTTTCAGGATCATAGCAGTATACACATGTTTCATCACCTGTAATGATGTTGTACACCATTGTCAAAGCGATCCAGTGTAGATCTGCACTATGCCACACGGTTTTCCTTTTGAACCTGAGTCAAATTGTGAGGAATCCAACGGGCACAAAGCTTACGTATTGTCAAATGTTTGTGGAAAAGGTGTCAATTGCTTTCACACCAATCTTTAAAGTTGCTTGAACACTCCTGGCAGTAACATGTCGGTCCTCTTCAATCGCGTTTCGTACAAGACCAATATTCTTTTCGGTAACTGCCGTTTTTGGCTTAGAAGCTCGAAAGTTGTAATATTAAGGAAAGTCGACAACGTTGAAATTTATTGTACCACCACTTTACGGTAGCTAAGGAACATAACTACGTTAAAATGTCAAGCACAATTTGTTTCAAAATATCACAGCCTGCTAGATAGGCTCAGCGGAAAGAGAACAGCTCTCGTATGTAGTTGCAACAAATCCCTAGGAACGACAAACGAATACAACAAACAATGAAAAACCATGGTGCGGGGGAGAGGAATAAATCTACCAAGAAAAATCTAGAAGCGGTGCTGAGGTAGAAATCGTTGCAATACACCAGAATCCTATACAGCCATAAGAAATCAGACTAACTTACAAATAAAAATATAAAAGAATCGTGCTGGGCAAAAATTCACGAAACACCTGGTAAACTTTTATGGGTCCCGGAAATAGAAATACTGAGTTAAAGAAATATATCGAGATAAACAAAATAAAATTTGAGGAATGCATATCCCTTTACAACAACTATACAAGTCAGATACAACTAACCCACTACTAATCGGTAATCGATAAATGGTAATGTAAGAGGAGTAGATAAATATGGAGAAAATCAGAATGTAATTTAGGTTTAGGAAAATGGCACTCTGATACCTATGTTTAAGAAAGGCGATTACAAATATTGACAAAATTGCCGTGGGGCGACACTTCACAACACGATTGATAATAAAGATAGACACCCAGAAATGGAACTCTACAGCTAGATTAGAAGATGAGCAACGAGGCTTCAGAATAGGAAGATCTAGCAAAATGTACTAATAAGAACTTAGATATAAAAGCGAATTGTTAAAAATTAGGACTAGTACAAATTTATTCCAGTATACGACAGGGTGGCCCTTGAGGTCGCCACTATTCAACATGGTTAGGAATGACATTATAAAGGAAATTAAGATAATGAACGGATACAGAATGGAACCAGGGGAAATAAAAGTGGTACCTATGTCATGTGCCGACGCAGTTCTTAGTGCGGCAACCGAAGATCTGCAGCGGGTGTTGCAGAAAATGGTGAATACCTTTAAAACACCTAACAAGCAGGTATTTATGTGATTGAACAGATATCGCAAATTACTTACGATGGATTAATATAACAAGCAGTGAAATAATGAGATGAGATGAAGTTGTTACCCCAAGTATGAAAGCAAGAAGAATATCTGGAATGATAATTACTTAAGAATTGTCCCTGAAACAAGAATTATCACCACACGAACGAAAAATTTATTGTAAACCACAAAAATGAAAACCATGAGGAAACTATTAGGTGTAACCATGAGAGACCAAATATCCGACCACGACGTAAAGGAACAGTGTAAGGTTCAACAGATCAAAGAAAGAGTCCAAAGACGGCGTTTATAATGGAATAACCATATTTTAGAAATGGGGGAAACTACACAAGTCAAACTAGTAAGAGACAAATCACCTAGAGCTACAAGAAACGTGGGAAGCCCCGCAAAACGATGAAGAGACTCCATATAAAAACATATCTGAAAAAGCAGGCAAAATCGTATAATAGAAGAACAAGGAATACACAGCGATAACATTATGGTTAAAAGAATATACCAGAATGGTCTTAAAAAACTGAATTTTTTAGGTAACTGCAATATCGCGTGACTGAAGACTCCTGGTGTATAGGACATCTCTTAAAATTGACGTTTTAAAATATCACCATGAAATCTGCAAATCTGCGACTATTAACGTTTCAGGAAAGTTTAAATCTGCTTAACACTGACCGGCTATTGTTATTTTGTTTGTATTGTTGATATTTCTACTGCTAATAAAAAATAACACCGAAATAAATATATTCAATTCAGTTTTAATCGTAAGTGACGCCAACACTTTTCATACATATTTGCAAGCATTATTCATTGTGGTTGGTCAAGGATCATGGATGCAATCCATTATATTTATCGTTTTCTTCTTTGTGTGTCATATTTCTTTTTCGAGAATATTAGAGTTCCCGTAACAAAAACAATTATTCATTCTCTTTTTATATTTTTTCCAGAAAGCTTTATGAAATAAGTACCTGTTTAATGTATTGTTTACTTATACATACATATGTTATGCAAACTTAGTTACACGCTGAGTAATTTGACTTTTCAGGGTTTTTCATTTGCGATGTTGAAAATTGAAATACACACATAAATCTGACACATTATTTCCATGTCGGTTAAAAATTATGACTGGTTTTAAACCTCCATGTTTAAAAAAGTATTAAACGCAATTTCTACATTTTTCTTTAATCTAGAATCATAGAAACATTAGCAATATGAATTTAGAATTTGAAGGAGTTAAATGTTAACAAATTGAGAAGAAGGGATAGAGAGTGTGACATAACCGCCCAGAAAGATACTTAAAGCACGGGTTGATATTAGCAAGAAAGTCTTTATGACTATTAATTTTCTTCCTTTTGTTTGGTTTCCTCATAGAACTTCTGTAAGAAAGTATGTTATCTGAGGGGTTTATTACTTCATACTATGGCGCAAATGCATCCGAGTTCCATGATACACAAAATGATTTTTTTTGTATAAATTGTTTTGCAAATTTTCACTATACGGCAACACCAAGTTGTATACAAATTTGTAGCGGTAGACTCCAAGAATTTCACCGTGTCCGTAAATTCCTCGGACCTACGGAATACGTTACTAGAGCAACCAGATTTTTCCAGCGGTACGAACAATGGAATCAGCTTTCTCCAAGATGACGTCACATCTGTTGGGAATGCAGGAGGGGTTTAGAAGCGCATCCCAACAATACCTAGACCATCACTCTTCCACCGGCACGACTACATAGAGGTCGATGGTTATCTAGTTTCAATTCAAGTGTGCATATTTCGTTATCATAATTTTCTGTTTGTTATATTCTTTTATTACACGCACGGTGTATATTTATTTAGGGCAACAAACGCTAAATACTAATATTCAAATCTTTTCTACTACATTAGTTTTCGACAGGTGGAAGCCAGCCTATAAAATTATTTCGGACGTATAAAAATAATTCTTATCTACTTGAAAGTTCCAGCTTGGAAGAAGGATTTTGGACATATATTTTTTTAAACTTTTATCCGTCGCTGACACTAAAAATTACTCGAGTTTCCTACAGTTATTGTAATAAATTTGTATATTTTGCAGAAGCGCACAACTTGAACAAAACAAAACTGTAATATTACGTGGTAAAGTACGAGGAGTATTACATACATAGAACAAAATACCCGATAAACAAAATTCGTAGTAGGGATACTAGACAACAGACAGCGCAGAAGAAAAACACGATCAAATATGGTTGGGCTTGTAAGATCCATCTTGTATGGCATAGATTATTGGATACCACAATTAATTTTTTTCTGGATTGAGTTACAGTTGTCACGTCAACGTTAACTTTTCGGAATAACTTCTTTTCCAGTGACCATTCTCCGGAGATTTTTTCTCTACGATCGAACCTTAATATCCTTTACCATCAGTTTATAAAAGTATGAGTATATTATACTAATGTAGTACAAAGGAACCCAAAATTAAAATTGTCACTACAATATCAATCTTAGCCTTTCGAGTAAAGTATTAAAAAACTGGCTTTCAAAATTTTGTAAGAGTACGAGGGTTATCAGTAAAAGATTGAACTGGTAAGTCTTGTGTCGAAGGTATTCCTTAAAATTATCCACAATCTCATGCACAAAAGACTAGTATTCGACATCCCTGAAATGTAATTTGGTTTTAGGAATGTCTTGGGGATTAGAGATGCTCAACCTATTGCTTCATAAAAGTCTAGATATGACAAGGATGTATATTTAGGATTCATTGGGTATGAGACAGCATTTAATGTCAGCATATGCGTTTAATTGAAATCCTTAAAAACGTCAACCTCGAATATCGGGACCTTCCAGTAAGCTAGAACTAGCGCTGGAGGTACTTATCTTCTTCTTCTTCTTTAGGTGCCGTTTTCAGGTCGAAGTTTGGCAATCCTGATAGCAATTCTAATCCTTGAGGCTGCTGCTCTGAAAAGTTCCCCAGATGTGCATTGAAACCATTTACTTAGATTAAGCAGCCACAAGATTCTTCTTCTTCCTTGGATTTTTACTTGTATTATCAGCTGCAGCATACCGTACTTTTCTTCTCCTGTAACGTGTCCAAGATACCGTAGTTTCGAGTTCTTTATCGTATCTAGAATTTCCTTTTGTTTGCCCATTCTCCTTAGAATTTCGACGTTAGTTATTCGGCCCGTCCACGTTATTCTGAGCATCCTTCTGTAGACCCAAATTTCGAACGCGTCTAGTTTCTTGAGCGTTGCAGCATTGAGGGTCCATGCTTCGACCCCGTAGAGAAGAGTGGTGAAGACGTAGCATTTAGGAACTACACCCAGCATTACCAGTCCAGTGTTCTATTCACTCTGCAGATGCAAACTGCAATATCTTGCGAAACGTTAGTTTTTATGTTTGTATTAAGTACTATTATCCAGGCAAACAAAATACATTAAGATCAAATCCTTGTCCGCCCCAAGTTTTAATTATACAAGCGCACGGTCCTGTTTAGGCAGGCAGGGCCTACGAACAAATACGGCTCAAACTTCTAGAACAAATGCTTGTAAAGGCAGACAAGCTACAGGTCGGTCCTTACCTGATAACGTACCATTTAACTAAACGAACCCTCAACCCCAGACTCAGGTTTCTACCGCAGAGTACTTTCTTCATTTTGATGAAATTTGTTCGTGCTATTTCGATCCTGATTTTGATTTCATTGGTGTAGTCGTTATTGGAGTTCACACTTGCACCAAGATATGTGTAGTTTTCAACCTGTTCGATATTCTTTCCGTTGACAATAAGGTCTTCTTATTACGATATGTCTTCGAAATCCTCATGCATTTCGTCTTCTTAATGTGTAGTGTTAAAACATACTCTTCGCTACACTCAACTACTATTCATCAATCTTTGAAGACCTTCAATACCTTCTGCCCTAATCACTGTATCGTCCGCGTATCTTGTATTATTGATGGGTGTTCCACTGACCTTAATAATCTCCTTCAAGGGCCTTTCTGAGAATTTCTTCGGAGTATGCATTGAAAAATATCGGTGCAGAACACACCCCTTTCTCACTCCTCTTTTTATTTCTATCTTTTCTGATGTTAGTTTGTCAATGCATATCGCCTTTTGGCTGTAGTATAAATTTGAGATAATTTGAAGGTCGCTATAATCTAGAAGTTTCATTTTGAGAATATTTATTATCCGGTTGTTATAGTCAATGAAACACACATGGTGGTTAGCCATAGTAGCAGAAATAGGTCGACATTAAATAAAAACAAACAAACAAACAAACACATCCTGGTTAACGTCTAAACACCTTTGAACCAGCACGTTGATCGAGGACAAGGCTTCGCTTGTTCTCAAGCCTTTCCGGAGTGCAAATTGAGTTTCCGTGATGTCCATGTCTAGGTTTTGATATATACGGTTGTGGATGATTTTTAAGAATAATTTTATGTATGTGACATCAAGCTGATGATACGGCGATCCTGACATTCTTTGGTATTTGATTTCTTGGGCAAACAGATGAAAATTGACAGGAACCATTCTTCAGGGATATTTCCTGAGCTATATATTTTATTGAGAAGTTCTAGCTAGACGTTCATATGTTCTTCGTCGATAATTTTGAGGGTATCGTTTACCTTCACCAAATATAAACATTAACAGTAAAATCATATACGCTATAAAGATGATACTGTGGTGTTGGCCGTTAATCCCAATGATCTGCAAACTTTGCAAGCAACAAATATGGACTCAAAATAAACATCAACAAGACAATATATCTGGTGGTAAGCTAAGCACCCCCTATACTATCCAATATTACTAATTAATAACAAACCTGTCTGTCATTAACAAGAGCACCTATCCGAGAACGTGGATAAATTAAAACGACTAGACGCCCGAAATTAACACCAGATTTGCTATGGCTGGATTATCTTTCATTAAAACGAAGAATATATTGTGCGACAGAAATTTAAACCCTTCTATAAGAATTAGGCTGGCAAGGTGCTACGTATTCTCGGTTCTGCTGAATGATATGAAGACTTAGACTTGGACTCGGAGAAAAACCACTTCAAAAAGAATCTTTCCAGTATTGGATATATAGAGAAATACTCAAAATACCGTGAACTGCGAGAATAAGAAACTTACGGGAATAGTTTGGTTGTATTTCTCTTTAACTTTCGCGAACAGCAAAGTCAAAAATAAAACTTTTCGTAATAATAGCAAACCTCCAAAAACAGATGGCATTTTATGAAGATAGTCAGGAGTTTTTTGATCGCACCTTGTATATGTGCAACCTTTTTCAAACCTGATACTTCCATAGGTCACCAACATAATAACTAAAATGTTTTTCATAATTCGCACTGCATAAGTAAAATGTATAAAGACGTTCATATCTAAGAATAGTGTTGCTACATTTTCAATTCGTCTTTTGTTCATAGTAATTAAATTTTATTTATTTAAAAGTAATATTCGAGCAAAATAATATTGCAGTATACCAATTTTATCCATGTATGAAAATAAGAACGTTTACCAAATATCCGTTTCCTAAACAATGGCGTCGCTCAGGCGTCTTTGCGATTTAAGGCAAAGAGCAGCAATTACCAAGTTTGGGATATCAGATCAGCGTTTCTGCAGTATCGCGCTTCTGAAATACAGTCGAATCTGAATAAGTCAAAAGTTGATGGGAAATCAAAAATAGGTCAAAAATTACATTCTAATTTAGTGTCTACAATGAATGTTATACTATACTATTTAAGTTTAATTGGCATGCCGCCGCCAAACTGTAAATGGTCATTGCGCGAAAGACTGCCACAAAGCACTATAGCGTTGGGGTAAAAACCCACAAGTATTCCTGAGAAATTTATCTTTTGAGTTACATAAACATTTATCAATAGCAAATCTCGTCTCCGGAATTATACAAAGCTTTTACTTATCAAAAATTTAACACGTAGATATAAAAATATGAACATTGGAATAGACATTTTGTCGGGAAACACCTTCTAGTTTGAATGACAAATTTGAATTGTAGTGGTTCGAGTTAACAAAGGTTGACTGTACATGATTTCATCAATCAGCCCTATGCGCTTTAACATTTTTTTGACACTAACAGTTCTTTTATTTTAAATTTATTTGCTCGAATTTTTTGATAGGTGATTTGCATTTTCTTTTACTCTAATTGTGTATTTTTGATCAGATCGGATAAGGAAGTATGTTTAGACAAGTGTGCAGTATTTTGGGCGATGTTTTAACCACTGGAATATCCGGTTACAGTCATCCTGCCCGCTGCTTTAATCTATTGCTATCTGGGAATAATATTTTTGACTAATTGCCATTTTAACCACTGGTTTCATCCAGTCATCATTTGTACCACAACCCCGTTCAAAAAATATGAATGCAGGTTTTGCCAAGCCGTAATTTATCATACAGCTACCAAAAGCTATAAGGAAGATGTTTACCAAACCGCGAAAGCCTCAGACAATATATGTTTACCATTGTTAAAATGTTTGTCAAAAAAGCTTTAGGGTTCATGGGAATAACATTTTAGCAATGGGCTTTCATATATTTTATCTTATGCTATTGACCAAATAGCAGTGATATAAATCTACTCCTTTAGAAAGCTGCGAAGGATGCCGATTATGAAAATTAAACTACGGTAATGTGTGATATGAACGGGAGAATTATATGGGACTATACAGAAGCAATAAAATTAACACATAACTAAAAACAAGGAACTCGTATACGAAATTACACACGAACAAATACGTAGTGTGTAAGCGAATGAAATAACAACAGCAGTAAAGTCTTTAAAACAAATTGATTACTGGAGGCAAGTGTGTGGAATACGCAAACTGTAATATCTAGGTACAACAGAAACTAGTTTTAGAAATCTAGTCGTATATAAAGAATGGGCCTAAAACGATGATACTTAAATGGCATTTTCATCTAGTGTGGTAGGAAGCTCAGTTGGTAAAATGCACGCTGAGCAAACGCTTTTAAAGTACTGGAGTCATAACTTAAGACACAGCTACGATGTGCTGCAAGCCACCTTACACAATTTCCCAGTCCGTCCTTGGCAATCGTAAGGTTAAACTGTAGGTCCTCTATATTTCTACTTTACTGCTGATGAGAAGCACGCAGCTGAGAAGAGTATCGGTTGGGAGAAGTAGGCCGTTAAGGCTGTTAACGATTTTTGTCGAGTAGTATCGAGGAAACGCTCCAGAAGAAATGGCTTCCCTTAAGGAGAACCCAAAAAGTTGAAATCATTTAGGCAGTAGAAGATCCAGAATTTATGGGCGGAGAATAAGTAGAGCAGATCTAGAATCTGCACATCTGCAAATTTAAATAATGCTCATAATCACATAACACAATCATATCCAAAATATGAAATACTTTGTTTTTGGAGTTAATTATTATGAAAATATGGATTTTGCATGTTACGGGATATATTATTATAAATATGTAGATTGCTTGAACAATTGCAAATTCCAGGATCTGTTTTTAAAAGGTTACCTTTTCGGACACAATACACATGCATGTAGTTATTCAGAACAGTTTTTCGGTTTCTAATGTTTCACCGAGGTTAAATTATGTTAGTTGGTGGATGCTTTTAATGAATCCTACTGGAAACACCTTAGGCTTCTTAAATAATTATATAAAGTTTTATGTATTACGGGAAAGACTTTTTTATATAAGAATTTAAGAACTTCTTCCTATTAACACTAATGTGCAAATTTTCCCATAAATCTATAAACTGTTCGCATAGATTAAGTAACTCGGTAAAATGTTTTCTGTTACTATTTAACATAAAATGGAGATGCATATGCGAAAACTAAGAAAAAAATCCTTTAATTACGGCAAAATGTTTGCCAAATGCCATCACCAGATAGTTCATATATACGTAATAATTACCAATTTAACATCTTTAAACCCTGCAAATACTGCAGCGAATGCACAAACGGGACCTTCCTATCCGTTGTTGTTGTTTACAAAAATTAAAAAAGGTTAAAAATATACAACGTCTCGTTACAATTAGTCACAGATACCTTACCAGCTAATGCTGATTGTGCACCGAAACTTAGAAAATGACCTGGAAAACACAATTTTGGTAGATTTCTACACATGGTTTTTAGTATCTATCAGTACTGGTGGAGATGGTAGTGGACTAGAAGGTCAAGGCGTCAAACTTCTACGCGCTGTAGATCTGGGGTTCAATTCCCAGTAAAGGAGAGAAGATCGCTAGATTGTAAGGTAAAGCACTCTATGTAGCATCAGTAATTTAGTGCTTCGCTAAAACTAAAACGTTTTATATGGAATGGTGTTGGGATTAAGTTGTGGGTTAATGTATATTGGATATTTTGAATATGTACGACAGTATCCTAATTTTCGAAAGTAATGTTTATTCAGTTCAGACAATCTGTACATTACATATAATAGGGTTACACAAGTAATAAGACACATGGCATCAAAAGCAACAGTAGGTAGCAACTGTAATCATGATACTGTCGACTGTTTATGATACATCGCATGTCATAATTCGGTCTCGAGAGCACGTATGATGAAACAACTAGTTCATAAAATATCTAACACTTAGACTACCTAATACTTTATTAGTTACACTACACAAATGTTAGCTGCATTGAACCAACTTTTTTGATTCCATTTGCTGCACGCTCCGACTTAAATATAAGTAATTTGGATGATATGAATCAATTTCAAAAGGGGGTTGCTCAATAAGTTAGATAAAAGCATAATCTAATTAGGTACGATTAGTTTACACTGACTTCTTAACACGCTTATCATTGTACTCAAACTTGGCTCCTACCGTTCGTGCTTATCGCAGAAACGGATAAAATTGCACCTGAATTTTACACATCTAACAAATCGCAAACTTCATGAATTTAACAAATATTGGTACTTTAACAACTAATTATTGCACAATTGGAAATTCAACATTTTTTCAACTTTGTTTGTTTTTACTAAAGTAAATTATAAAAATGGTTAACTATTCCTACATTCCTTTTAATATTAATCCTAAAATCAGTGTAAACCAATCAAGCGAATTTTTGAATATTTAAATTGTTCAGACCGCGTATACATGTAAAGACCAGAGCAAATAAAGCATAGGTCGGACAAAAAGTTACAGGTTTTCTATCACAGGCTAAAGAGAGCTACACAATTTAATTGTATATTTTCGGAAACACGAAGAACCACAGATCATACATTTGAGGTAAAAATTTTGATTTGCAAAATGACGAAACATGCGTAATTTTGTCTCTAGCTAAAGTTTTAGGAAGTGTTGCAAGCCTTTACTAGTTGCACTTATTGCGTATTACTAATAAATAAAAATTATGGCAAGTTACAGGATTCTTGTACTATAAAATTATTCAGTTCTCCTAAAATAACGTTTTGCTATTAAGCAGGTTTAGCCTACTTTTCAAAAAGCATTAGTAATATCAGTCCAAGTTTTGCTGGGTTACACGGAATTCTAAAACTACTTGTTCTAGATTTAGATGTGACTATATACAAGTTTGCTGTACAGTACTTAGTTCGTAAACAAATAAATTAAGTTTTGTTAAACAGGTAAGTAACTGAAAACAAATTTTATCCTTTTTGAAAGAAACCCAGATCTAACAGTCAACAACGATAAAAACAAAACGTTCCAAAATAACCTGTACAGTTTAATTTCCTCAGCGTATACGTAGTAATTTTCTACAAGTTCAAACGAGAAATGAATGTACTAAACCGAATGTTAGGGAATCGTTTTCAGTAAGAAAAACTGTATTCATTCGATCATAATATTCTGGGAAATATTGTACAATTTTACGTATCTAATTGCAGAATAGGCAAACAATAACACACATTTTACTAAGTTTACATGGTACACGTACGACAACGACCTAATTGAATTATATTACACGAGAAGAGACGACGGTACGACAGAAGAAGAAGGAATAAATAATGAGAATACAATTGAGTGTTTAGGTTAATAGGTTAAATAGTACTGTATCTATTATATTGTTAATTTTACGTTTGCTACCCTGACACCAAATTACGTATTATGTACTTAAGAGCAGAATGACACTTTTGTTTTTGTAGTGGATACGGATTCGTACTTTTCTCAATGACACGGATATATTATTTAAGATAAACTTTTTAAAATTATATCCTAGGTAAGAAAACCATTAAGAAGATTAATTCTTTTAGTGGTACTTGGCACACGGTTTAGCAATAATGTCTGCCGCAAATAGGAATAATGCATCGAACAAAACAAGGCGTCCAACAAAGTCCTACATCAAACTAAATAATAAATAAACAGTGACGTAACATGACTGATCATAAGCAGTATGAACTTGCATCATAAAACTTGTTTTAAAACTTAAATACATATTGCAATCACAACAATACTACGTACAGTTAACGAAAACGCGTTCACGCCAAATCGCAACTCTAGAAGGAATCTCACTTAGTTTTAAATAGGGGCGTAAATAACATGAACAAATGTATAATATTTACAACGAATACAACATAAAAGTCAACAAAACATATTTTCTATGCGGTATACAAAACAAAAGTTTGTGCTTAAAATGTCTAAGACGGGCGTCACCAAGTCGCGTTGTAAAATTGTGCACATAAAAGTCTTTTAATTCACACAACTATAGCACAGTTCGCTGGTTTTCGCCTTAATTTTACGTCTATACACCTTAAAACTAGTACGTATTTAGATTTCATTTAAAGTGGCTTTCGCGCGTAGCCTGCTTATGTAGGGATTTTAGAGACGGCTTTTAAGAGATCGTTACTGCTAGATTTGTCGAGACCCATTTTCATCGGGTCGTGATGATGCTGGTGCTGAGATGAAGAATGATGCTGTTCCATTTTTTGCTGTTTTTCTTGCTGCTGCTGCTTTAGTCTGTCTTGCTCTTCACGCTCGCGTCTTGCTTGTTCGTTTATTTCTTTTACCGCTCTTAGTTCTTTTTTCAGTTTCATGCGTCTGTTTTGAAACCAGATTTTTATCTGACGTTCCGTAAGACACAGAGCGTGCGCTATTTCAATACGCCGTCTCCGTGTCAAATAGTGATTAAAATGAAACTCTTTCTCCAATTCTAAGGTTTGAAAACGTGTGTACGTTTGCCGTCCTCTGCGACGCGGACAACCGTTCGGACCTGGAACAAAAAGAAAATTCCAAAATTACTTACGAGAAAACACATGAATACTTATAAATTAGCCCTATATTTTAATTATAACGCTGTAATTTTTGTTGAAATATACCGTACACGATAAGGTGAATTCCCCTACAGGTTAAAGATTTACAGCGTCAGGGGTTCGTTGTGCCTCCTGAAGGGTTACGGTTTTCTATTTTTAAGCACAAAAGAAAACTTTCTCTTTAACGGCAAACAGCCGAAACTTCTTCAATCATTTTATACAATCCTAAAAATTGCCTCTGAATGCGCACCTATCTGTAAAAGGGTAGAATAGAACTTTCCCTTGTGTAAAAAAGTCAACATATAAATGGGCACATAGATCTGTAGATTCAGTTAACGTTGACACGGCCATAAAATATAACTGTTAGGTTCCTTTTAAGCTGTGTTTATTTGGAATGAAAAAATGCAATAAAACATTCCATAAGTCGACTTACAACACTACCGTGGAAGAAGGCAAAAAACCAATAAAAACAGTATAAGTTTATTTTTAAATCAGTCTGGACACTTAATCTGTGCTCAATGTTTATTAAATAGTGCTCCTGTTTAATTAAATTTACGAATTTGTTACTACCTAACAATCTAATTGACGCATATAAAAAATTCCTGAAGAATGTTTTTAGAATTATGATCAAACGTACAATAACTATAAAAATACGTAAGGTATAAATTGTATCTCTGGAAATAACAAATTGGAATAGCTGATTTTCAGATTCCAATTTTTATTGAACACCAAAGCCGAGAAAAAGCGCCGCTCTTATCTTTCCTAATAAATATGCCAAGGGAAAATGTCTATAGCCTACCATATCGATATCCTAGCTTGCTATCTACAGATTATGTAACATTATAGGTTTTCAGTTCTAACTGTAAATATTGTAGAATTTCTTCGCTACTCACAAGTAAACATAAATTACTAAGTCTACCGATTTACAGGCGATGTACGTGTACTGAAATTGAAACGAATAAAATTAAAGAATGAAATGTATGAATGATAAGTATTAATAAATATGAATATGCATAAAATACGTAATGCAATTTTTATATGCAAGTCTTTAATGGTCTATTATTTTCGAATTCACTATAAACGATAGCATTGCAATTTGTAAGGTATTTTTAAATAAAGCAATTCCGATTTTTGAGTAATTATATATTTTTTTTTGAAGAATAACAAGGGAAAATATTTTTGCATAAGTTTTACTAATTTCTGGATTAGCAAAGAATTATGATCAATATAAAAGTTTATGTGGAAATAGCGTTTGGCATTTCATCTTCAAACACTTGCAACAATTTATTATTAATCTCTGTTACATCTTGTTTTACACAACTTCTTAAATCATTTCTTTTCGGTGGTAGGGACCATAATCACTAATTTTTGAAATCTTTTTCTATATTGCTAACTTTATTGGTCAGTTTCATTCGTTTCAAATTTTATTAAACACTATTCTACTCTAGTTTATATTAGAAAATCTAAATAAAACTGTAACTGTCACTTGCTGAACTATTTTATTACCCATGCTGGAAAGGGAGCAGAATTGGCGAGAGACAATTCTATGGCGGGGGATTACGGTATTCTATTGGAATTACAGATGAATGAAAACGATCCGTGATAAATTTATGTGTATATAAGGCGTTTAGGAAATATTGGTTCTAGAGCAGTATCCTCCTGCTGTGACAAAAAGGAATTGTTTTTGATAAATTTATAACACATAGTGACATTTATTTAGCATTTGAGTTGTGTATTATCATACTATCAGTAATTTTAATCGTGCCTTATAAATATTCATCAATAATTTCTAGTATTAAGCTTATGCGATCGTTTCTACCGGCACTTTGTTAAATTTCACCTCTGAAGAAATCGCCGGTTGGATCAGCTCTAAGAACATTTTTTAGGATTCGCCATGCTTATTCTTGGACAATAGTATTAAATTAACGTTCACTAACATTACAATTGTTTAAATATTAACGTTATGCAGCTTTAATACACGTTTGATTACAGTTCCAAGACCTCCCCGTTAATACAATTAGTTATGTAATGCTTTGTTTTAAATTGATTTTTTGGTGTTTAAACACGCTTGACGGTGATATTCAGCAGCCGGAAGTATGTTACCAATGTTTAGAGTAAAGTATGTAACACATAGGCTAACTTCACAATATAGAAATAGTGTTTGTCAATCCATTGCAGCAGTATTATCACTATGTACATACATTTGATAGGGTTCATAGAATTGTAGTTAAGAGCTGCTTGATTCTGCTATCTACATGTATATACCAACTACTAATATTTGTAGAAGACATTTCCAAATACACTTTCATCGAGTTCAGAAGGGTATTTGCAAGTACTAAAATAAGATTGCTTGATTATCTTTCAACTTTGAAATCTAGCAACATCTGTCTTGCTGCATACGCCCAAGAAGGTTAAGATATTATTATAATTCTACTTCCGTTACGTAAAAAGTAATACTTAAGTTGTAGTATTTAAAAAAAACGTTAGTGTGAAAGAAATGAAATCAACAAATGCTATAAAATAATTATTCCTGTCCGGTTTTTGAGGTTATGTATTTGTGTCGACTGGCAATTTTGTAACTGTCGGGAGTCGGGTATTTTTAAAGAATTGATGATATATTTCTGTATCCGTCATAACGGCGTTAATTCGGTAAATTTGAAAGTATGGTTTGTTTTATTAATCTTTCATTTAAACAATTTAAAAAATTTTAGTTATTGTTGTGGACTCATACGTTTCCACAGTTAAAAATATAACTTATAAGCAGTACCTAATAAAAGAAAATATTCATATGATTTAATATCAAACTATAACTAGCAAATAGCTTTATATTTGTTAATGCAGCTCTTTAACTTCAGTTCCCTTTTAGTTAATTCATTTATTAATTCAATAATTAATTCGCGATTATATGAGTTTTGATAGCAAACTGTGGATATGTAAAATCAAATTCAGTAAATTCAAACAACACAGTATACCCTAAAACGCATAATAATCCTACTTCTGGTTTTCCGAATAAAGATATTGTAAAACCGATATTGATATAAAACAACAAAGCAGATTTACATCAGTAAAGTTAGAGTACGAAAAATTACAAACTTATTGTAGAAACTTTCTTGTGCTTTAAAGTGGCGAGTTTGTTAAACTGCAACTTGGAAGAAGTAGCTGATATCTAACAGAAAATGGAGCTACGTTCTTGCTAGATAATTTCCAATAACATATTAATTCTTATCTGAAGATTTCATCGGAAGTTCAAAACAATATCTACAAAAAACTGCGTTCAACATTTTAATAAAATTCCCCTAAGGTAGGTACATAAGTTAATAAGCATACAAAGTATTTTAGTAACAGGCACCAATAGGCTTATAAAGTTTCCACATGTGCATGGTGATCATAAATTATAAAGGTTTGGGAAAGCCCAGAGGTCTCGATAATTAAATTTAATCCAGTACATCATGTTTTGGTAGCTTCAAATGCTTAATATGGCCAATGCCTATACTACAGCAGCAAGTCATTCTTCATTTAAAATTTCCAAAATAGGAAGGAGGATTCTTACTATAGGGTTGTAAAATTGTTTTTATTGATTTATTACTGGAATCATGTGATTGTGAAAACATTAGTTCACCGTGGTAATTAATACTATAGAAATATTTCACCGTAAGAAAAAATAGCTTGTAGTGTGGCTTACGTGCACATTTACACTTTATCAAGTACCTTGTAGTATGCTACTTCTAACAGTTAAAACTGAATAACTTTCTAGTTTAATGAATATTACGTACGTATTAATATGCTGTTAAAGCTCATACAATTTTCAGTGAGCTTACCGATACTTATGAAGACGTGGACAACTTAAAAGTCTTTTCCAAGACATTTTACACTTCACGGAGTAACGGGCCAGTAATATAACATTAATTTTATATTTCATTATATATTCTTTCATAGTAAACTAATTTTTCGAATGAATAATAAAACTAAATAGTGTTGTTGGCGTTCCACAGCAAAGTCGAAAATAACCTCCAAAACTCTTTGAAAAGCTTTTAGAGCTTTAGTTTACATCAGGTATATTTAGGTGTGAATGAGTATAGGAAATACAAATACGCCTAAAATGTGTAGGGCGAAAATAAAGTAAAACACAAAACACAATCGTTACAGCGTTAGATGAGGATAATATCGATTGGCAAAGAACGTGCAAAAGAAAGCTAGCCGGAGTTTGTGTGGAGATTTCGTTTTTTGACGGGAAGAATTTCAGCAGGTACTTATGATTAAGCACAAAGTATTAGATAGGCACTATCAGGTTATTAATGTGTTGTGCCTGTCGCTATGCACATTACAGATAAGATATGTAGCCGAGACACGACACAATGGGATTCCGGCATGGCCATGGAAGCAATATGGCGGGCGGATCCGTAACCATGACAACAAGCCCTTCACCGCGGGGTTGCACCCCTCTGCTGTACGAGCCGTAAATCACGAACAGACCTCGGTAAGCGCAACTGGAAGATCTAGGACGAATGATTTATACCTTAGTTACGAATTCTAGAATAGTAATTAACGTAGAAATGGTTGTTCGGAATTGTTCAAACACGTGGGAACGATAATTAGAAAAACATTTTAGAATTCACCCCACTGTTATATACAGACCACCGTTATCATTGTTTAATTACAGCGGGGATGCCAACGTCATCTGGTACATGAGCAATTTTATGCAAATCAAAGAGTTAAATCCGCTAAAGACTGTGACTGCTTGAACGTGAATCGCGCATTCAACGCACGTATTTTGTGCCTTTCGTTCACAGCCCTAAGTCCAAGGAACACCCGGTGCGGAAATCGTGACTAAAGGGATATTACATTATATTGCGAATTTGTCTTTTAGCTTTCTTGTAACGTTTTCTCCATAAATGACAATTTTACCTTTTATTTTCGGCACCCACTATAATTGTTCATTTATCGAACAGTTTGGCTTTCGGTGGGAAACTTTTCGAGCATCCGAAAGTTCCGAAGTCGCACGTCGAATACGTAACATATGTTAAGAAGTCGCTGTTGTCATTGTATAAAATACATCAGACAAACCAAAATGGTTTGCTTGTGTAGGTCGACCAGTCGTCCCTACGACTCCCCAACGCAGTCGGGGTGAGCATCTCGTTATGTAAAGTGTCTGTTTACAGGCATAACTTACGCGTTCTGTCTCGCCCATAACTTCTGCCTGCTGGCAGTTGTAGCCGAAATGATGATGGCAAATGGCTCCACGACATCCATTTTACAAGCAATTTCTAATCTTCTAATAGTCATCAAGTGATTTGTTAAATTGACCGGCTTTTCTCGATTGTGTAGGACTAGGAAGTTAATGTACCGTGGTGGTATTAGAGCTTCGCGGATTGTTGTTTTGTTGGCAAATAGAAAATGAACAAAGAAAACCGCAATAAATGGATACGAAAAAAAGACACTTGTGTTGAGGGGTGTAAGATATTTTCGGACTAGCGCTAACACGCCCTTGCCTACTAACATAAGATTTCTTTCTTTGATGATTTAATAGCCATAAAGTTTAATATTGGCATATAACGTCATCGCCATTTACTTTCTTCAATGGTGGATGACTTTTGTGGTTAAAACTATATTATGTACCATAATCACGAACATTGTAACTTGAATACTTTATTATTACGCAAATAGCGCTTAACTGATTCTTTATTTTCAAGACTTTTCATACTGTTGCTCTATTAAATATACAACATTTACGATTACAGTAGTTCACTTATATGACACTTTAAAATGATTAAATTTTGTGAGAACTGGATCGCGGAAAGAGTTTTCATTAACGTTTTCCCACAAATGTAGAGAGAGGTGGGACATCAAGAAACTTAACATAGCAAGGATGGTAATGTTGCAATAACATGCAAAGGCAAATTTTCAAGACATATACCGAACTTTCATATACAATTCTATCCCTATTGGTACTATTCCGATGTTTTCCTTTTTCCACACCACCATTTCCGTTGAGTTAGTGCAGTTTCTGTATTTTGCATTTTTTTGGCAGTAATAATATCCAAGCTCTAGTTAAAATTATTTTGAAATGGAGTAGAAATAATTTGTATATTACATCAAACACGCTGACTAGCATGATATTATATTAAAAAATAATTGAAAATAAAATTCACAATAGGTTAGGCGATGTTCCGAGGTATGTCATTTCGGTACCAGGCACATAGTTACAGGTGGTCCTGGACCACCTGAAATTACACAGGTCCACCCGTGTACCATATCTAAAAAAATATAGATTAAAACATGGAATACTCTTTCCTGTAATTTAATTCGTTTAAGAGAAACGTTGCTTCCAACTTCTTCCAGTAGTTATGTTGTGGATTTGATATTTGTGGTACATAAGAAAATGTGTTGGTAGGCTTCGTAATTTTTTACTAACGTCCGCCGCAGTTCAATAAATCATCAAATACTAGACATATAACGTAAAAAACATCTTCAATCACCAAAAAGAAATGTTTCACGTTTAAGCTGCGGAGAGGTTTCGGAATGTTAAGTGTGTTAGTCCTATACGTGGTGCAAAAGACTGTAGACGACTCAGAAATATTTGTCAATACACTGCCGATGCCGATGAGCCCAACGCTCTACAATTCCAATCCATTTTTTACCGCTACACATTTTTAATGACAAAGAGTACATGGTATAAATTGTACTGAATTCGATTAAGGTACAGTGTACCATGTCATGGTGTATGGATGCTGGTAAAGTGTTCAGTAGTGTGGGTTTTAAAAATTCGAAAAAGCGTGTTACTAGAATTTGGATTTAGAACACGAGAAGTAGTTAAAATTTGCAGATAGATAAAAATATTGCACTCAATGCAATTGAGTGCCGTAAATAGCTGTTTTGTACATGGTGAAAAATAGGAAATGCAAACGTTGCACATGTTCTACACATGGCGAAAATCAAATGTCTTAGATGTAAAACTGCCTTACTTCGTAAGAGAATTGTTTTATATGAAGTATACTTTTATTTTTTTAAGGTTATTCACTTAATTACAGAAGCCCACACAATAACAATATCTTAGCTAGATAGGTACCTGTACTTTATTATGGGTCATATCTTGTATTACCAATTACCAAAAATCAACGGTATCTGATCTACTCACATTCAAACCAAGCCTAGATTTCAAGTTTTGTAACACTGATAAGCAACGAAATGATTCCTTTTTAAAACGCGAAGCCGGATCGTGAGATTTCCTGGTCCGACGGCATCAGTTGACTTGGTTTAATCCGTTTCGTCAACGTTTGTGCTGAAGTTCTGTCTGGCAAGCGCGAAATTTGAAAATACCAAGGGTATTATTTTCTCCATTGTAGATACGTCTGTATTACAAGTGGTTTTGAAAATACAGTAAAGTCCAGTTATAAGGTAACCCAAGTGGCTGCAGTAATTGGTTGATTATACGTGTTCACTAGTAGTGTCAAGAGGAAAAAAATTGAAGATACTCGTTCCATGATGTTCACACTCGCACATTTTCGAATTTCTATACTACAATCATAATATCTTTTATAATCTTTTAAAATTTTCGTCTGTCGTTGTATTCTTGAGCCATTTGGTTTGGCGTTTGAAACTGCCTGATAATGCTAAAGTTGCGTCTTTGCTGCTGTGTGAACAACAATGATTGCAATACCCGTAAACTGAAAAACTGGTATAGTGAAAACCGGTATACGGTGCTATTTTAATATACCAAATTTTATGATAGTTTTTACTGGTATTTTGATATTTAATAAAAGTTAGAAATACCAATAACATGAATAATGTAAAAATAAGATGGAATAACATATTTAAGCATGAATAATTTTGTTTTTGTTTTGGAAATTTTGAATACCAATTTAGTTATGTAAATATTATATAATAGTTAGCTACGAGTAACTGTGATGTGTTACGTAGAAAACTTTTGCCTGTGTATGTTCTTATAATTTTGTATGGGTTTATGTGTACATATCTATGCATTTCTATTTATTTTGGACTAAATATTATTTTAATCAATAATTTATATGATTATCTATACCTAACGGTATTGCAATTTAGCCCTTAAGTATTATTTGTAATAAATTGATTTACGTTAATCTTTTAATTGGTAACACGGTACAATTAATTTAAAAGTTGCAACCGATTATGCGATATTATACAGAAGAAATATCCGACTGCGTTTTTAGTTTAGGTGTTTCAATCAGTTTTGGTATCTGAATTTCTTGTTTCCAACTATTTTATGAATCTTCTACAGTACTGTCGTCCACATACAGCTCACTTAAATTTAAACACTATTTATTGGTTAACTTCTTCTTGTATTGTGTCTTCCGAGTGACGGATAGTCGAATTTTTTGAAGTACCCTTCATTCTATGACCCTTTTAAATAAAATTAAATTACACCAATTCCGTTTATGAGTTATTATAATCTGTATTTCTTGCACAATTTACGTACCTAAACAATCCATAAGTCCTAACTGAACGGATCCTTCGAGCTTTCCAGCAAATAGGTTGGCTATAAAAGGAAATTGTTCTAATATCATATACAAAATAGACTGTTTTTTGCAAAAGTTTTTACTTTATTCCGTTAAAGCGGTTGATTGGGTATAAGCGATTTCTATTATTATGTCCCATTATTATATTATTATAGTTCAATATTCACTATTAACAAATACTGTGGGTAGTACTAACGTACTCGGTTTTAAATTGCCGATTCAATAATTTTAAGTAAATACTCATGCCAGTTTCTGCCTTAAAACTTAAATTACTTTTACCTTACGAGAGCGAAAAGTAGCAAACACGCAGTAATAAGCTATCAAGTTTAAACCGGAATATTAAAATCTATATTTCACATTCATACTCTTCCTACATGCACGAATAAGCATTATATTACACATTTGAATATTGAAATTTTGCAATGTACCACTCGATATTAATGCTAAACGTATCAGTTTCAATTTGTACACATACGGATAACATGCATATTTAAATGAAGTTTAAGCAGATTTCACAAATCGAAGTTTTCCAAAATATTTGCATTTTTCGCCTTCATATACAATGTTAAAATATTAATTTGTAAGTTTCCTATAACCAATTATTAAGATTACGATTTAAAATATATATGCATACAATTCAATCGAATTGTATCTAGTAATATCAATGTTTTATTGCTATAATTTCTTCAAATGTTTATAATACGACAGCAATTAAATTAATATTTGTAAAGCACGGTAACCGCTTGCTAAATAAATTAAATTAAGGCAACATGAAAAAACTCACTACAGAAATGTTTTAAACTAATGCCTCCACGATTTGCTATGTATTATGGTGGATCCTGTATGCAAAGCACAAAAAAAAACACCTCTACGCTAAAACGAACATTATAATAAATTAGAGTAATTGCCATTAACCGCAGTAAAACATTTAGATACATAATTATACACACCTACATTTGAAAATGGCAAAAATTTAAGGTTTCAATGCACGATAACAGAATGATACATATTCATAGCTGCTTACATAAATACAGCAACCTGTCATATACATACAAATTACGCAATATTAATATTTAATTGCCTTATAGTATAGTAGGCTACTAAATAATGCTTTGATTTAGTTCTCACATAAAATCTGATAAGTAAATTATGTAATGGCGGAGGTTCCACGTCTCGCCCACATCCGTTCTGATAGTTTTTATCCGAGATAGAAAAACGAATTAAATATAAACTAATTAATGTATTTAGTACATTTGTGCCGTTCCAGCCTTCTAATAATTTTAGATAGGAGTGTAAATTTTACCAGGAAAGCCTTACGTTTCAATTGTTTAAAATGCAAGGAAATTTGAACAATAAATACATCCAGATTATCTAAAAATGACTGAATCCTTTTTTGGGGCAAGCATTATATAACATCGTTGGTTAATGAATCATTAACAAAACTTCCAATTAAATTAAATGCTAATGAGTGTAATTATCATAAAGATAATTACTATAAGAGCTAATTAAAATGCAGTATTAATCGCCATAAATGTTATACTCTTCCTAAGATTCAAAAAGATATATTTACTGTATGTGAATTAATAAAGAGCGGTTGTTAAGTGTGGCGTGCCGTTTACCCATAATCACAAAAGAATGTTAATTCATAATGGGTATAATAAGCTTGTTATGCGTTCCAATTGTTTGTTTTTGGTAGTAATGGGGATATTATATGGAAATTATCGTTTTTGTACTTCATTTCTAGTTTTTATTGCTCAATTTGAATTTGATTTGCTTTATGACAAGTTAATTTTCAACAGTAACGGTATATATTATTTTTGTTACGAGGAAAGGTGTGTGGAATCCAATGTTTCTCACAACGTAAAAATAATGTGAAAACATAGAACCACTTCATAAATTAAACGGAATACCTAATAAAAATCAATTAACGATTACATAGTACCGCGTTCCGTTCTATAGAAAAAAAATGTAATGCTCTACTTTCTACTTAACAGCCAAGGCGTTCTTCAATGACGGAACAGGTCTGTTTTCGAAATAAAACCCGGTAGCCGAGTATTATCGTTGAAATTAGTAAAAACACAGTTTGAAAATCCGTAGCAATAAAAATTGCATTATAATTTATTAAAGAGTTATTAAGTCCGCATTCGACTTCATTAAGTATGAAAATAAACATGAGCATTAAAGCTAACCTTATGTACAAAACATTCTCAATAAACATAAGGCAAGCGCACTCACAATCGTAAATTTGCCTTTCAACGACCTAATTCAATTTTACAGAACGGTTTCTTTTCACAGATGCAGCCATAACCTATAAGAGAAGCAATTGAAGTCGGAGCCATCTGTAGGAGGTCTGCAAGATAGAATTTCTACAACAACTTTCCAAATAAACGTAAGAACTCCACAAAGATAATAAAAGTTACACGATTTGAATTTAACAATAAATATCCATAAAGAGTCCTCAGCGCGCTTCGAAAATGTGCCTAACGGATATTTATTGTTGATATTATTATAATGTTAGTAGTGTGTTAATAAATGTATATTTTTAATTTTTTTTGTATTCATTTGTATGATAGAAAAGGGCAAAAAAAATTACTTTTACAATTTCTACAATATCTAAAAGTATTACTTAATAAAATAATTGAGCGATATCGTTGACTTTTACCAACCCCTACACTTTCTTAAAATAAATCGTAAAAGGAAATGCACTGAAAAATGTATTTTCTAAAGTCTCTACATACTATACTAATTTTTAAGAATAGATGCACCCTCCTATTAATATAATAAATTTTTAAAAATTTGATTTTAGTCATCAAAACATGAAAAAATTCAAATACAAATTGACAAATAAAAATTGTATATTGGATATGATGGTGGCAATGTTCATTTTCCTAGATTCGTTAGTTATATTGAAATTAGTGAATATGTGTAAAAAATTCGATTAGGGATTGTAACAGAAATATTTGTTCTAAAGCTTCAAGAAACCAAAAAGTGGATAACGTAGAATTTAAACATTTATTACACGTTCACAAAAAAGTATTAAAATTTTTGAACTGAAATGTTACAAAGCGTCCTAACACAACTCGAAAAATTATTGGAGATACTCTCTAGCTTCAAAAGTAATACTACTTATTACGAACTTTGAAAACTCCAATATAAGGTACGCTTGCTACGAAAATTAAGGTAATGCTAGAAAAGAAATCGATACAAGAATAGCTATAGAGAACAAAAATGTAGGTAGCTTAATGATAGCGTTCAGATCAAAACATGTGTCCCTCGAACGAAACCACGAAGGTATAGAACATACTTAGGTAAGAGAAACAGAAAAGAACGAAAACATAGAGAGCTGAGAAAGGAAAGTGTTGAGAAGAATATATGGCGGTAAAAAGTAGCAGAAATGCGAGAGAGAATTAACGAAGAGATAATGAAGATGCACGGAGAGCTAAGTATAACTAACACAAGTACGAGATTTGTTCAATCAAAACCCATCTTTGATCAACTTAGCCTTGAAAACAAATGCAATAATTCAAATGACATTTGTTAATGTTAGTAGTGTTTGTAAGCAACACATTAATAAGTTTTTGGCCTTAGAATTTGATTCTGATTCTGACTTTAAAAACTTCAATTTTGAAATAGCGTTTGTTGTTGAAAATCCGAGCAAGTTTGATCAGCGTGCGGTCCTACAATTTTTATAGGCTGAGAATGTGCAGCCATTGCAGATTCATATGCGAATACAAGCAGTGTATGGAAATGCATCTATTGCGTACCCAACTGTTAAGGAATAGTGCTGCAAATTTAAGAATGGAAAACAGAGGACAATGGATGAGACGCGACCAGGTGCACGGTGTACTGCATTAACAGAAAACAATATGGCATGTGTGCAAGGCCTTATTAGAGAAAATCGTCGAATTTCAATTAGAGAAATTTCGGAAATTGTTGGTGCAAGTGTAGGATCTGTCCATAGTATTGTTCGTAATCTGGGTTACAGCAAAGTTTGTTCGCTATGGATTCCTCGTCTCTTGTCTAATGACCAAAAATGCTTGCAGATGGGCTTATCTCTACACGACGTCACAAACTCTAAGGTCATGACTGTCTTCTGTCAATAGTTGCTGGTGACGAAACTTGGTGCCATTACTACGAGCCATCTAGTAAGTTATCGTCGATACAGTGAAAACATTCAAGTTCATCACCACCGAAGAAGTTTAAAGCACAACCTTCTGCGGGCAAGGTGATGTTAACATTTTTTTTTGCCATGACGGGCTCTTACTGATAGAGTTTAAGGAACCTAGAGTAAATGTCAATGCAAATATTGCAAATCTGTATAATGAAACTTTGAACAAGCTTCATCAAGCAATAAGACGGAAACGTCCAGGAAAACTTTGCTGCATGACACTGCTACGCCTCATGTTGCTAAAATGATAAAAAAAATCTTCAACGAAAGTATTGGAGGAATATCTTCAACGAAAGAAATTGCGGGTCTTAGAGCATCCATCCTATAGCTCGGATCTATCGCCTTGCGATTTCCATATTGTTGACTCGCTGAAAAAAGCGGTACAAGGTTGGCATTTAGAGTCTGACGCAGAAATACAGATAGCTGTGGAAGACTTCTTTAATCAACAGACGCAAGAATTCTATGAGTAGGGTATACGTCGGTTAGTAAAACAATGGGATAAGTGCCGTAACTGTGGCAGTAATTATTTGTAATTAAATAAATTGTTGAATACATTTTTTATTAAGCAAAGATGGGTTTCAATTGAACACACCTCGTAGTTAAAGCACACCGAATACGATGGCTAGGACATGTACAAAAAACATCAACAAAGTTTAAAAAGGAGAAGGGGTACACGGGGTAGACTTAAAGAAATTAGCAATTTGAAACTAGACGCAAATCATAATTGATAGAATAAAATGGAAAAGAATAGTAAACCAAGTAACCCTGGGACCTTAGTGATAAAAATTGCTTTAGTTCAGATTTGACGTTAAGTTGTAGGTCCCCCGTGCTTTCATCTTAGCATCGAGGGAAAGCAGATGGCAGACTAGAGACCAGTGTCCAACAGTGTGACAACGACGACTACGAGAAGTGGTAGTACAATTAATATACAATAGAATAGTTTAAATGGGACCTCGGTGGATCAGTGCGAATACGCACTGTCACTCGAGGTTAGAGTGAAATGCGGCCGATCGGCCGCTTGTTCGAACCCCGGCAGAGGCGACCGTATTTCACCTAGTTAAGTTTATGGTGCATGTTGCATGAATGGTTGGTATGTAAGGGACGCCCGCGCCCCCTCAAGTAATGCGAGAGCGGTTCCGGGGGGAGGCGACGGTAGTATGAATTAATGAATGAATAAGAAAAAAGATTCGTTTAAATAGCTTTTACATATTAGATCATAGTGCGTACAAAAAGCTTCTGACGATTGTGATGCCCCGTTGCTAAAAACTAGTACAATGACGTAAACTTCAAGCTACACAGCATTAGAATTATACCGTAAAATTTTTCAAAATTAAACAATTATCAGGTTGAGGGCTGTAGGTTTATTAATTTTTGTGACGTGACAGACGTGGGAACGGTTTACAAAACATATTTTTTTAAAACATTATTTCTAAAATCAAATGCGAAAACGGAAGTTATACACAATATGTTTGCAATAATAAAGTTGAAATTATTGAATAGGAGCGTTATAGTAGGTCTGTTATAATGGTTACTTCTGGTTTAAACTATCTCCACGTATACAACCCCCTTCACTTTTATTTTAACCGTAGTTAGGCGTACTTTAGAGTGTACGTTTCTTATCTTGGCAAGTGCCATAACTGTAAAGTAAACAAGACTGATGATATAGTACTTTATAGAAGAATCAATCTCGGATATGTTGCCACAATAATTATGTTGATAATAGAATTATTACAATATATGCGCACACTTTCATATTTTTAAGATGTGAATTTGTATTTGTATTTAGAATGGGCGAGATCTAGGACGCGGTTTTCCAAGCATATCTATGCACTGCCGCCATTATAGGCTTATTGTACACCCTGCTGTGAATTTTACTTATCCGAGGTAGTTCCAACCCTAGTAGTGATTTTTAACGCGTTTTTTCTCTGCTAGAAGAACCTTAGAGCTCAACGCGGTCGAACTGTCGTCTTTTCGAGATCTAGAGGCAAAACGCTAACCGCTAGACCACCAAGACCGGGTAATGTGCAATTGCTGTGGTGTTATGGAACCTTAGAATGCAAGTAGGCACACAACTAATGTTAAATTGTTGGCCGTGCTTCTACAAACTTTAGCAATTGACTATATCCATAGCTCCAAGTCAAACTTGAAAACTGCAAACTTATGCCCGACTAAACAGCATAAGTAAACGAGATGTTTGGTTTAACATTTTTTCAATACCAAGAACCTAACCTTACTTTCTATACAATCACCTATTTCATTAGCTTGGTCTGGTGCGATATAATTCACCGTACCAGATCAGATCGGTTACGTTACCATACGGCATACGGGATATACACTCAGAAACTGACAAAATGATTAGTTCAGATTTGGTTACGATAGGTATTAATTAGCTAAGCAAAATCAATATCTAAAACTCTAAATGTATGGGAAAATCTTAGTAAAGTATATCGCTAATGAAGTTGTACAACCCAATAGTATGTTTTGTATACCGTATCTATAGCCGGCCTCGGTGGTCTAGTGGTTAGCGCATTTGCCTTTGGATCCGAGGGACGCGGGATCGAACCAGGCCAAGGTCGGCGAGATTTTTCTAGCGGCGAAAAATCTGAAAATGCGCCTTCTGTCGGATAGGAAGTAAAGCCGTAGGTCCCGTGTCGCTGCGATGTGTGACACGTTAAAAATCACTACTGGAGTTCGAATTACCCCAGACAGGCAAAATTCTTAGTTAGGGTGTACAATGGGCCAAATGTGGCCTAAGTGCATAGAAATGCTTGGAAAACCGCGTCCTAGATCTCGCTCTTTCAAAGCAAGCAAGCAATACCGTATCTATGGTAATTGGTAATTGTACAGTATAGTGTAGATTAAATGCAGATATTACAGAAGTAACACCCATGTATCACAAAATGTTAGTTTTAGCATTTGGAAAATTTATCAATCATATACGGTGCAGTCTGCCAAATAGTTATATAGTTTATATATTTTTATTATATTGATTCCTCAACGCAAGTTGTTATGATATATTGCAAAACTATTTAGACAACACCAATGTGTTACCTTTAATTGAATACAACCACACATGTTGCCGTTTAAGCAACCAGAATGTCGAAATTCACAGTGCATATAAAAGAGATAGTTGGAGTGAGTAGTTGTTTGTCGGTGCCTCAGAGAACACATAACTTGCACGGCTGCACCAGTGTATGTATTCCCGTCGTGGATTGCATGCAAAATAAACATGGCATTGGTCTGATTAAATTACTGAAGATGTTTTGATGGCAGTGTAGATAATTTCGACGTTTAGTTATTTATATTGCTTCCATATTTGGATACTGATTTGTTAAACACCACAACCTACTTACATTATTAAATCAATTGCTTTTAATTTATCTCCTCCTTTTTCTTTACCCACGCATTAACTGTACTGTTTTAGTTATAGCTATTTAGTATATAAAAATTACTCAGCAATAATGTAGTATTTTGTTGCCAATACAGCTAAATATTTCTACAATCTATTTGTTATCAAATTCGTATACATTGCAGCAAACTTTAGGTCATAGGCTTACATCGACAATCACAAATTACAATTTCAACCCTACAATTTTCATAATTTAAAAGTTCTTCGTGGCACCTATTTCTATTATGCCGGGCATTAGAAACACAAAAGCCTTTAGTCCGAAAAATAGGTATTTCGCAGAATCATATACAACTTAATGGAAACTTTTAAATATTACTTTTGAAAAATTTTTCAGTTACACAAAATAATGTTTTTCTCTCACCAAACGGTTTGCCTTGTAGGAATATTTCTCAAAAAAGCAATATTAGTGTTTATTCGGTGGTGGATTGATAAACATAATAAAGTTTACCCAGTGGCGGATCTAGAGGGCGCCACGGGGAGCAATGCGAAGGGACCTGGACCTCTAGGGGGCCCCAAAAATCTGAGAAAAAATAAAATACAAGTCTTTACTAAGTTAGTAGCACACCTTTACCATTTAAGAGTTTTGTCTATATTCATTAGAGTTTTGTCAATATTCCTCTTTAAAAATTTTTTATCTCAACGTTTCTATTAAAACGATTACTATGTATATATTGAACGGTAAGATAATTTAAGTTTGTACATATTGGTTACTCAAACAAACAGACCAAGTCGCTTAACACGAGCTCGGATACAACAATACTTTGGACATAATGAACATTTACGAAAGAAGCGTTGTTTGTGGTATTGGATTTCCGCTTACAGCGACGCTCCACTCGGAAACGAAGATCAAAATTAACTGTTTTTTACTATTCCTAGCTACTGTGATTTGAAGAATATTTACCTCCGAGCAAAGTAAAAACATAAGGATTGTAATTAGAAACAGGGACAAGTTTTTGGAATTTATATGGTTTGGATGTCCTCATTTGGCGCTTTATTAACTAACAGTGCACTCTAGAATCTAGATAATCCTTAAATATCTGGCAGTTTCTGAAATTCGAGCTATTGCTACAAATACATTCTTGTGTTAACGAAATATTTAGTTCCATAAATGTTTTTAGACTTTATTTAAACAATTTAAGAATTAAAAGCACAAAAACAACGAGGCTCTAAAATGTCATTATTAATATTCTGCAAGTATTTGCCTTTTTATGCTGGATATTTTACTATCTTGAACGTTCTTGGATGGTACAGAAATATATTTTTGTTGATAATAAATACTGATTATTTTATATTTTAATAGTATAAATAAATATTGTAAAATTCCTGGATCGAGCAAATATTTGCAGTCCCAAAGGCTTCTTCATAATCATTTATTCACCTAACAAGAACTAAGTTTCTTCTTTTTCTTTATACTACATTATACTTAACGTACATGATGGTACAGGAATCGCGTGTAATTTTACAATATTAAACCCATTAAAGAAGATTACAGCAACATAATGCATGTTAAGCATCGCGAGGGACTTAAAATATAAGGTGTTAATGGGTAGTGTCGTGACCAGAAAGAATTTCATTTATTTAAGTGATTATTTATACTGAATGTTGTATTATAATGTAGTATAAGTTAGTGGTCTATGTATTGGAACGCATTAACATTGAACTTAAATGACTGAATAATGATGGGTACCTAGTAATTTATAACATGGAGTCTATCTAATTGTTAATAACAAAAATAATTTTCCAAATGGTAGTATCTCACTGAATGGTGTACATCAAAATACGTGCCTTTAATACAAAATACATCTCATTTCGCCTGAATCCTCTACAGATAAACTAATTGCAGAAAAATTATAGTTTAATCAATTGGAAGATGCCAATTTTAATTACTGGTGAGGTACTAAGATATTCAATATAAGATAACATCGCTAAAAAAATTCAATACTGAGTAGGATTAAACTCGTGTAAGGAATTCCAAATGGAATAGTGATATGGAGTGATGCGGGCGAAGGAAGTGATAACTATAAAAGTAACGGGAGGACGGAAATGAAAAGTGCGAAGAAAGGTAGGAAGCAAGGTCGTGCGCGCCATCTAGACGAGCCGTTCGCACTCTTTACGAGTTGGCAAGATTGGTGGGGTGGAAGATGAAATGGACCTTTAGGCAGGATGCAGTAATTTGCAGAACCGTTGGCAAAAAAATCCTTCTACACACGAGCAAATTCCACAGTTGTGTATTTTTCAGCCTGTTTCGCAAATATTGTACATTTAAAATATTCCATTCTGGTTGTGCGTCAGATTATTATACAGATTTATAACAAACAGCAATTATTAGAAAGAGAAGCGGTCTTTCATACCAGAGTGTGCGACTATCACAATGCTTGTAGACGGCACTATCCGATTTGGAACACTGCCGATAAACATAAGGAACACGGGCAAACAATGGTATTATGTACTCGGAACGTTGAAAATCGGTATAGGCTGCGGCCATGCGGTGAAATAAAATAACAATAATAGAAAATCATGATGTGAATATTCGATTGAGATTTGGACCCACTACAGGGTTAGAGCCAATTTAAATTTACAGCTATAGATATTTTGGTTTCAGTTCGTTTCTGCTTTGTTGTAACCCATTACCGTTTCCATAATAGAGATTTTACCAAATTAAATTTCGATTTTTCTATACAAGCACACGGAAAACATACCCACCAAATCTAGACTACACCGAAAGATAAAAACAGTTCTTGTTCTTCTGTGTGTAGGCCAATGACCTGTTTATTACCTACAATAGAATAGGTAAAACAGTTAAATAAGCCAAATTATTATTCTGCAATTTCACCTAGAATTCTTTAAGCTACTTTTCTAGTGACATATGATAGCAAAAAATTGTGGAGATTTAAACATTCGTTACAGTGTAACTCGTTTAATACGAGCTCGGGTATAACGAGTCCCGGATATAACGAGCCTTAAAACAATGAAAGTTTGGATTTGTTTAGTTAACTGTATTGTAATTTTCCGCTTACAACGATTGCTTTTCCCGAAAACAAGATAGTTTATACAACAGAGTCAAAAAGGTTTTATTGGTGCGCTCCCAATAATACGTAAAATTTTGCTTTTTTCTGGAAATTGAACTAATAAAGTGGTGTTGACATTAAAATCTTGTAACAAAATATTTTTTAACTTGATCTAAGAATTGTAATATTTAAAACCCAGAAACACAACTAACAATCAACGATGTATAGAAACAGCCAAAACTACAAGTTCTGAGTGTCAAAATGTATTTTTGCTAATAGTGAACAAGGTACCTATTAGAAGTTTCAAAGTTATAAATAATATTCCCAGTTTATTATACAGTTACTACGCTTAACGGATGTAACGAGCAAATAATTGTAGTCCCAAAGGTCTCGTTATGACCGAGATTGAATTTTATTTCAATTGTTCTTAAATGTTATTAAAATAATTTAATCAATTTGATAAAGGACCGTTAAGTATACCTTATTAAATTGGATAGTTTCTTCTGCTATATATCTTCTCATAGGTTATGATTCACACATTTTGAGGTTAAATTTTGTTATAAACGCGAAAACTGTAGAAAACAATTATATTATATATTATAATGTATGAATGATAGAAAATTGTGAATGAGTTTGTTGCCCGTATTACTATTAATAACATATCCATAAAAAAGGTAACCTGTTATTTAACGCAATGCTTTCTTTGCACAGAGTCAATGTACGGTGATTTATAAGAAATGTCACGACAGGCATATTTTATCCTCATTTAGCGTGTTGACAGTAACAATTGCCAAATTAGGGTTTGCAGAACCATATGTGATCGTATCAAGGATTGAATTATACATTCGCTTTAACCTAAGACACTTTGCGTCTTCAATTTTAAAATTTACATTTAATACTTATTGTAATTTATTTATAATACAGGTAGCAGCCCCCACAGTAACTTCCCAAATATTACTACTAAAGGATTCTAGCATCAAAATTAATTACAATTCCTGTAATGTTTACGTTCACATGTTACATGTGTTTGCACAGAAGTAATAAAGTATGGAAGTGAGTACCATTATTACATAGAAAAAATTTAAGATTGCGAAAAATTGATAACAAAATTTGAGAACAGAACAGTTTTTTAAATTTAATCGATTTAAAAAATAAGATATCATATACTATTTTGCAGAACCAAAGGCAAAATACCTTTAACCTGTAGAATTTTGCGGTAAAAAAAATAAATTGACGGAAACGTTTGAAAGAAACGCGAATAAATAACAGCAGCCATGAAATAAAACTAACGTCTGCCTAACAACTCCTAACGAGTGGAATGCGCGGTAGTAAGTTCGTGTTGTCGTGATAGTAACTTTAGTGGCACAGCTGGAATTTTTATACGTATTTACCTACTTCACTCCAACACAGTAATAATAACAAGCAAATTGAACTTATGCATATTCATACTTTCATTTACCATATTCAAGTGTTGAAATTATTTGTTCTTTACACTGTGATTTCGTGCACATAAATAAATGCGCTAAGCAACCGGAGTTTCTTGTACAAACAGTATGAATTATTAAATTTAGGTCGTTTGTTCAGCACTTCGGGAATTTTATTATAGCATGCCGACAGTACTTGCAATTAGAAGATTGTAAATTATATTTAACATGTTAGTCACAATTGCTAGAATATATACAATTGAAATTCATGAAATTGCGAATAGCTATAATTCTCAATTTAAGAGTTAATAAATATTTTAACGTTAGTATTTCTATTCGCAGGTACCCACTTCTTTATATTATGTACATTGCAAGCAATATATAATATAATATATAATATAGGTACATTCATTAGTATACAATTATGTCATTTTGAAAGTTTTACTGAATAGATATCGGACATCCAATTTATTGTTCCTTTACAAAATACAACACACGTAGATTAATGTAACTTAGAAATATATATGTAAAACATCAACTTCAACGAAAAGCTGCCAACTGTAGTGAAATTTGAACTTAATCCAAATAGGTATATAAATATCAAATTTTTTAAATAACTCTTGTATATCCACTAAATACCCGCTCCAGATACCAACGTTTAGTCTGTTATAGTTGAAAACTTTTGTTTATCAAAAAAGCTGCAGCAATACGGAAATACGAAGGCAATTTTTAGAAATGGACTGTGGTTATGTATACAGGGCCGACAATTCAAGAGTGCAGTATGCAGTATGCAACATTCTGCTACATTAAACTCTATTTAAAATTACAATGCATATCTAATATTAGTAAAATATGCATGGCGTTCCAGAGTCGTTGATTTTTCGCAGCATGCAATAGCGCCGTTCATTGTTCCAATGGTGCAATGCTGCTGCACATTCCAATTATGCTGGCTGCGATGTGCCATTCCAGCTGTACTATGGGCGCTTGCATACAGAGTTTAGCCAGCACAAAACAGGAAAAGTGGACTCCACGTTTCGTACACCGTTCTTTGTCTAACACGTCCAATGTGTTTCAGGAAACCCAGGTTCAAATGAAATTTCTGTTTGGATGAGCTTTCGCAATGCAAACTGCAGCAATTCAGTCGCATTAGTGAAGTAATGTGGCGTTATCTTCATTTGTGCTGCTCATGTTGGCCTATAGTATTAGGATGTTCCTATTTACTTTATTATTAATAGGCACTGCGTTCCTTATAACATATCAAGCAAAACTGCGACTTCCTTCAAGCGAATTTCAAAATTACTAAATCGCCACTCCACCGTTCTTATGCATTTTAATTATACTTACGCAAAATTACCACAGTAATTTTCACCAGTTTACAATCTTGAATATATGCATTTTATCGAAGGCATTCTACCTTCCTGTACGAAACCACTTTAGATTACAATTAAAATTAACATCCTGAAATGAATAACTCTGAATACTGCAATCCACTTAAGGATCCGTTAAGAACTCTTAACGAGACATATTTATATGAATAAACAAGCTGCGGTATCTTTTCTCTGATACGAGCCCACTTTCCAGTTCAATAAATTGTAATAAATTACATACAATTATTACAATTCACTTGTCTTTTAATGCAACTTAGCTCTATGCTTGCGACAATTTGAATAAAAATCAAATACTTTACAGTAAATACTTAAAAGGTATCACAAATTGTATGTCGTTGAAAACGTGACCTTATTAGATTATCTTAAGAGTTTGACAACGCCGACAACAATTTAAAAAAATTAATAAACATCTCTATTTAACAATGTATTATTATATTACTACTTTGATCTACATTTTGTATAATTCATAAGGTACGTTATTTAAATATATTTTTCATAGTTTGCATATATAACAATTGGGATGAACTTTTTAAAACTGAAGAATTTTGTTTATTTATTTTTTCGCAAATGATCTCTTCCCTTTATAAAATAAATTGGATAATTTGCTATTACAATGTTTTGCCATTTTTTAAGAATTGCTAAAATGTTTTTCTATCCCTCTATTCGGCCTGCAGGTTTCAGGAACTATAGGTAGACAAGAAATTTGACAGAAGTTTCACACAATTTTAAAATTAATTAAAAGCGACGAGGTTTAAGAACAAAAGAAGTAAAAATGTCGTAGATACAACGCCCTTTTATAATCAAATTTAATAACCCGATTTTTAAAAATTAATTAAATTTAAGAAAAATAATTAAATAATTCTAATACGTTTGATCCTGCCCCCTCCCCTTCCACTGAAGTCTATGTGTGTCCAAACAGTTATAAATAACGATAAAATCAGAAATAAACCCATTTCTTCTATTTGAAGCCATAAATTTTTTTTATTACATTCTAGTTAATAATTTAAAAACTGCATGTTTTCCATCGCCGCTAATTTTTTCATTGATGAAATGTGGATAAATAAATCGATTTTTAGTTGCGTAATTTCATGTGATTTCTACACCCTTAAAGTGAAAAAACTAAATTAATTGAATGATCTTAAGCGTTTGACAACGGTAATAATTAAAAAACCTAAGAAACATCTCATTTAACGAGTGCAAAGGTAGTATATACTTGTGATACACATAAATCCAAGCATAAATTTAGACTAACTGTTTTTGGAGAATATTTTGGAAGATATCGATTATTATCGATCTTTCAAAAAAATCTGTTGTTCTCTGTAGTCATTCACATAGCATTCGCTAATAAAGTTTAAAATCCAGGACAGTGCCAGTTCTGTTTAGAAGCTTTCTGCCTTTTTTCATTTTTTTATAAACAAATTTTTGTACCATTTTCGAAGACTTAGTCAAGTTTTTTTAATCTTTCTGCTTTCGTTTCATGGAATCTTGGAAGCTTCGTATATTTTTGGGAAAGTTCTGGGAATCCGCTTGTTATAAAAATAATAAAAAAATGTAAGGTTGCAGTATAGCTACCATTAAGTTTTCACATAAATTTCACCTACTAACCTTAGTTATAACATTTAAATTTGCACAATTAATTGAACAACAACTTGCTATTTAAGCAAGATGTATCACACTGATCCACTAGTCAAATTCAATATTTGAAAATACCAATGCTGGATGTACAAAATTAAATATTTATAATAGAACCTCTGGGCTTTCCCTTGCCTTTGTTGTATATGGGAAGTATTTAGGCATAATCCCATTTCTAACTCTGTAACTTTGTTAACTGAGGAGGACATTGTATGTAATAGTTTTTCTCGAGGATACATTGAATCGTTAAAATTTCGACAAAAATATATTCTCCATATTTTAATCAAAAAAAGTAGCTTCTGAAACTTCAGCTACAATTATTAGTCCCTTTTTATGGTTCACATTGAAGTAGGGCGTTAATTTTCGACTATTTATCCACCACTAACCAAGTAATAGTTCTGTTTATCACCTAAAACGCCAGAAATATATAAGAAAAAAAAAAACCCAGCGACATCAATACGAAGGTGAAAATAAACGAACCGATTTTATATTTTTTCACAGCTATGTTAGAAGTGGAAAAGTTTTACGTGTGCAAACGTAGAATTAGACAAAAGTTTTGTAAATAAATCTTAAACATCCGTAACCATCAAATAAATAACCCGTGCATCGAATTCGGGATCCTTCCCCATCGTTTCCGGCGGAGATCGTTAACCGTGTGTCGTAATTTTCCCCTTTCCTGCACCTTCCACCCTCAATCGATAGCCAGATAGCTTCAAATGTTTCACTAGCTGAACGACCACCAGGAGCATCGTAAATGCCTGGATTCTTTGTTTCAAACCTAACCCATAGATACAAATCCCTTATTCGTACCTTACAGTTGTACTACTATTCGGTTCAGAATGTGAATGGATAGTCGGTATATGCAGTTGGCAGTCACAGTCTAATCTGAGATTTTTCAAACTAAGACTTGAGATCTTAGCAATTTATATTCTTAAACCTTCCGAAAGTCATATATAACATTAAAGTCGATCAACGTAAGTGCTCAATGCAATTGAGAACTCCTATGCGGAAGAATTTTCTAAGTGACCTGCTCATTCTTTATGTAATCGCGGGATCATTGGTTATTTCTGTCCACATAATTTATAATTACCACCGGCATATTTAACTGCGTGCCATACTAAAAGCCACCAGGATTTATGGAGGCCTACGTAATTTACAGAAAATAAAATTAATCTAAATTGTAATTTGCAATTCAACAAACCACAAGTAGACTATTTACACGCAATGTTGCGGCAGTGCTTATATCGGCGACTTCAATATAAACGCCGGTAGAAGTTCATTGAAACTCGAAAGAAACTCTTTAGGAAAACGTGCTTAATAAGTTGTACAAAACAAAAATCGTAAATGTCGAAGGCGTAAATTAACGTGAATAATTGCTGAAAATGCTATAAATTTCCCATTTTTAATGTTATAACAATAGTGTGCATACCGGAAGTTGCTGTTAAAAAGCAACAAAAGATCATCATTTACGAACATGACAGATGTTAATTATATTTATGCTAGATGTGCATTGTAAACGTTTATTTTGCAAAACGGTTGTAATTCTACGTACCACTAGGGGCACCGGCAATATTGCTTGTTAGATTTGCACGTTCGATAATGGGATCTTTACGATGCCGTTAAAATAAAGGTCTTCCCAAGCCGTTACATTTTGGGCAATGATCAGATGATGTCCGCACGGTGATCACTGCGAATGGAATTCACCATATCTGCGAGTAGCAATTGCACCGTTGCACTCGCTATCTTACTAACAAAAATATGTAGCAATACACGCCAAGCCGGTGATATTTATAGCATAGTTTGGCCTTTTCCCCACAGTAACGGAGCCCGAGATTAAAACACATAACTTATATTTTATTTTGCCCTTTCTGTCTTGTGCGGTCGGTTGCTCGAACAAAGTTTTTCTCGACTTTCTGCGCTCTGCTGGCTTTTCTCGAAAGCTTAATGAGTTCGAAAGTTTCAAAGTAGTTAAGCGCAAGCCTACAGACAATTCAGCAGATGTTGAAATGCAAGATATCTTTGCTGCAGTAGGCAAAGCATCGCAGGAAACAATTAAAATGTATCAAATTCAAGCACCTCACAAACGTTTCCCTATTTACATCTTTCAAATGCCGTTTAAGCTAATGGCTAAATTCTAACCTTTCAATCGACACCGGGAGTTAAAATTTCTTGTTGTTTGACCAAATTACTGAAAAGTCCGAGTGTACGACACGACAAACATTTTTTTATTGTCATACCATTAAATCGTGATTAATGGTTGGCGTTGAACCACAAAACTGCAAAAGAAAATAGCAAGGCAAGTACTTCCCGTATGAATTACCGCAGGAAATTATAACAAACCGTTTACGCAGTTTCTCAAAGTCCTGCAAGTGTAAATTGCGGTCGTTGAACAAAGTAATCAATTATGTACTTTAGTGTCAATATATTAGTTCTAAAATTCCAATTCGTTGTCGCTATAGTTGAACGTTAATTTATAATGTATCTAAAACGATACGTAAGCGGCAGACGAGGTTATAAATCTAATAAAAAGGAAAAATAGTTTTATACTTGAAGATAAGCATTTCAATCTCGAATAACATAATAACAAGGCATGTAATTTGAATTTTATGCAAACCATTTCGTTTACAAACCTGCAAATTTTAATTACAATACAAACATTTATAATTGACAATAGTTTGCAATAGAAAGAGGTTTCTATGTATCCGTTAAGTAACGTAACTAATCTAGTTGACGTTATTAATATCTATTCTAAAATAATTTCACAAGCAGCAGAATACTGGACTGCTTGCTCAAACGTAAAACAACTAATTAAATTACATTGGCAAAATGTGTAAATAATGGGTTACTGATCATTGGAAAGAAGACAAAAACAAATTAATGAAGAAAATGCTGGGCGCAAAAGAAAGCTTTGAATGAAAACAAACCTTTTACGAATCAAGCTATATAAGATATAATAACAAATAGGAATGGAAAGCCGTAGCCATGGACGGGGGTTGGTGATGGTTTGGGGGGTGCGAAAAGGGCCATATCCCCCGTACCCATGAGACCTATAGCCTACAGGGCCATAAGACTATAAGTGCTATATGTAAAAACGGGACCTCTAAGAAGAGCTCGTTATACAAACCGGGAGGAATAATATTGTTTGTTCGTTATAACCATCGTTGGGTATAAGCAACTGCTTATGAAAAAATCTAATGAGTAAGGAAAAATAAGTATTATTATATAATGTATATTGGAAACTAATTTGTACAGCAGTAGTCTGGGTTTTTACTTGATCAGTTTTTTTGGGAGCTTTGTAATTTTATATTTTTTGTCAATTAATATTAAAAGCAATCTTCCCGTTCCTTGGAAAAGTTCGAATGTTTATGTACATCACCTGTATAAATCACATTTGGATATGCACTTTCATATTACATTTTCGATAAAGAACTTTTACGTCTTCGTTCTGAATTCGGATTGACTAAAATTAGGTCTTAGTTTAGCTATAAATATTTTGTAATCATAAATTTTAGCAAAGCAAACACATTAAAAGAATTTTCAAAGGAGTATGTTAAAACAGAAAGTTTGATTTTATGAAAAAGCAAATGCAAGTGTGTTTATATTTTAAATACCCCTCATGTGTGAATTCATTATATCGGGTGGTGAAAATCAATATTTTGGAAAAAAATCTTGATAGTTTATCTAAATTGTTTTATTCACAAAAGCAGATAACATCAGAGGTATTTTGCAAATACCATTTGAAAAACATACAAACTTCACATATTATTTAGTTATTTTGATTATTTTGTAAATGAAGTATTCAGGGTATAAGCAGCATTTAAATATTCTTTGCTGTGTATTATTTATAAACTTTGTTCGTTATATTTACGACTATGGATAACTATCTGTATGTACGACAGTAACAGCAATGACATATTTTTCCTTTTCTACAATATGATCAATAAAACTGCTGATGAAGGTTGTCTTGGAATAAACTTATAAAGTCACAAACGCTCAATTTTACCCAGTGCAACTGACGTTAATGTTATGTTACGCATCAGAGATGAATATTTGTACTTTTAGAATACAAAGTAATTGTAGTAACGTCACAACATTGTGCATGCTCTTCAATAAGTCATTCACTTTGTTTTCTATAGCAACCCTTTATCGAAAATGATTTTGTTCATGTTGCACATGCATTTAACTCTTGATTTGTAGAGTGCACCCTGTATAATTATAATACCAGAAGACAATCTCCATGTGGTACTACATCACGCATTTAATTTTTAAAAGACTGGCTTCATCCCTTGAAATCAAATTTTAATTTTAAGCTAATTGAAAAATATGCAGCTGTTCAACTCTTGGTGTGTAACTTAGGTCCAACTCCAGTAAAATTAAAATTCCCCCAACGCAAGTTTGCGAAGCGAGCGTGAGTAAATCAGTGCATCCGAAGGGGATGAAGTAATTTGCAGGCGCCATGTTGTAATTGCGATGATGGTATCTGCAACGGTCGGAATTCGATAGCTAAACACTCCCCATTGTTAAATAATGCATGTGATTTAGTAGTTAGGGGTGGGCGAGGCTCCCTGGTGAGGACCCGACTCACACCTGAGTCACTGTCTCGCGGGTTTTTTACGAGTGGGCCGGCCAGAACATTAGTCTTGGAACCAACAATGCACTCAGGATTGGAGGAACTCTTAACCACAAGGTCCGCACCTGTGAGATTAATGAGTATCTTGTCTCAAGAGCACAAAGGCGGCGGGAATACTAAAGAATTTAGTGGCTTCAGAATCCTCCTTTGGTCCAGCAGACTGGTCTGTCCGGCTCCGGAGTGGATGGATGCAAGCCTGGATCATCCGGATCATTTCACACGGCATCTAGTTTGCATAAGCAACGAACTGTATACCACCAGAACAAAGCATTGCCTTTCGACACCAGATATACCTAATAAAAATGCTTGAAATTTACGATAGAGCCTTCGTTGGATATGTAAATTGCAAAGCTGTTGGAAGAATTTTTAACTAGATAAACTATGACGCTCATGGAGCAGAAATTGTACTGATGAAAAATTCAGTTGAGACGCTATGCGGTATGAAACTTGTTATGCAAACTGGACGAGTCTGAGGTTCCCGCGTTAAACTTGCATTAGACAGCTGCGTTGTAAGATTAATATTTACCTACACGACGGCAAAAATTCTAAATTAAAAAAAGGTTTTATAGCCAAAGTCAACGGTCGTTAAAAGTGAATTAGTAATACTATATAATAATACCAAGTACTCTTATGTACCAATTTTATAAAACTGGTGAAACATTTTTTTGGCAAGGGGTAATTGAAAAAATCATACTACGCCAGGTTTGTTAACGCTCAAATTTATTGTAATTTAACTTCTACCCACAGAAAGTTCTCTATGGGAATAACTTTGGTATGATGTTAAACCTTTTACTGTATTTAATGTGCATTGTTGATTAGATACTTCGTAGGCATTGCAGTATACTATTTACCTAGGAAGTTTGATACCAATAATAACGTAAATTAAATACCAATCTAAAATATAAAAAAGCTCAAATATGGAATATTCTTCTATCGGTTGGGTCTACGCAATCAATGGAAATGAGTACGTTATCGCGGTAGCAGCTAGACGCGAGCAATTGGCTGTACCAACTGCTCCCGTATTGGTAGTGTTTGCGACCACTTTTCACTTGAGTGTTGCAGTTCCAATGGGGGATGGATGGTATTACAATTAGCATAATGGTATTCGATGCCAAAATTATACCGATACTATGAAAATAATATTGATACATCGACCATGATATCCAAAGCGGACCGTGCGCAACTTGGTCGCATCTGCACTTCACGTACTATTCACGACGATTCCAAATCAAACTACAAGTGACAAGCCAGAATGTTTCTTCCCCAAGGCTCTACAAGTTTTGTTTACAAACTATTTTTATATTATTTTCTTCACAAAATAAATTAAAGAGAAAACAAGAAATAAAATTAGTGTAGCTGACTATTAAGTACAATTTAAAGTATATCGAGCTATCCATTTGATATAGTTCGCAATATATTATAAAAAGTCAACAAACTTTAATGTTCCCATAAATTCGCAATAAATTTTCCTAAAATACATTCTCGAATTTAACATCACTAAACCGTAACATTTGCATACCTACTTAATATGTGATACAGAAGTTCCCAAACGATAGCTAGCAACCATTAAATCTTAGATAAAGAACTTTTTTAATTAAAATTTGTAGTATCTAAGGCTAACGACTATAGAACTTTTAATGCGTTCATAAATTAATATTTAGAATCGAGTTTAATAAACTAATGATGATCTATGGCAAAAATCACTCTATTTTATGCAATATGTAGTTTACATGTAATATTAATACGTATAAAACTTCAGGGAAAGAAGTTGTATTTCATACCACTTCAGTTATATTATGGTAAAAATAAAAATTACAGTAGAATTAATAATAAGTAACATCAAAGATACTACTAGTTTTATGGCAAATGATATTTGCATAGGTAATCAAATTATATGTCTCAGAAACAGGTGCAACTTTAATTTAATAAAAGAACTTTTGCAGATCTAGTTTTAATATGCAACTGCTGTAGAGAGTTTCCCATTGAAACCAGAAATTCGGCTACTTTTCAAAGGAAAATGTTATACACAAGTAGAGCGTTTCCTATTGAAACCAGAAATTCGGCTACTTTTCAAAGGAAAATGTTATACACAAGTATAACCACAAGGTTCAATTCAAACTACCGAAATCATGTTAATTTTAATATTTAAATTTATTTGATCTTGAATGAAATCTTTTAACAATTAGTTTATTTGGTTTGTTGGACAAAATGACGGACCCAAAAAATATAAAACATACAGGATAAGCAAATTCTGTTTACTTGGTTCTTGCAGGTGGTCGTTCCTGATTAAAAAATAGGCTTAAGACTAAAATATAAGTTTTACTTGGTAAAATTATTTGGGAGCTTATGCGTTCACAAAGGCAGGTATGCTGTCACAAATGCTACATGTGAACATAATCTACAAGCTGTAGGTGAGGCAAGTAACTAAGGAATCAAGTTTGTTTGTTTAAGAATAAACTATCTAATCTTCACGCGATGGGAATTTTGTTTAGTAGGTATCCAACTCTCTAGCGCAGTGCGTTAACTCAAACAAATTACTGGTGTAGCGGTCGAGTGCATTTGCTATTTCAAAAAGAATCTGGTGAAAGCTATAGCTACGGCAACACCTACTACGATTGCGTGTAAGTTCTATATGTGCTATAATAAAGAAATACAATTTCAGAAATGCGCAAACACAAATTTAGCATGACGGCATCTAATAACTTTTTATGAAATGGAGGCAATTGGCCTCAATAGCCCTTCAATATTATCAAATTATCACACACACGGGCTCAGCAGGCCAGCGCACCATAACAAGGCTCATTACATGGCATTAGCTTTGTAACCGCAGTAATCCAGGTACTTTACGATGTCATTAACGCTTCAAAGCTCGCGTGACTTACCGAATTTAATCCTTCTCTGAGCTTTCATTTACATATTGCATGAGGCAGCCAAACGTGCCGAATTACATATTTTGTTGAAGGGACACTAGATATAATATGTCATAACATAAGGGAGCATCTATATTTTATCGTCGCGTAATTTTCCTTAAGTGCTTTACGGTAGGGAAGTTTCAGCCACTCGCAACACTTACGTCACATGTTTATTTAAAGCTCTACTCCTGGGGTTGGAAATAATTAAATGACAGTTAAGAAAGATCAACCCGGTGGGCGAAGAACTACGAACATAGATCGAAACTTCATGAGGTTGCCCATCACATATACATATCAAGACGAAATTTCAGAGAATCTATTATTGTACGTTTTACTGCTACGATAAGCATATGTCTTTATAGTAAATCATAGATCTCTCTAATTATGCACAGGCTGCAGACTCAATTAATCAAAGTGTTGGGAATAATTGTTATAGATCTGTTGTAGAAAATAGGCAAACATCCGAATTTTTGGATCAAGAACTTTAGTACTGGTATACATCATTCCTTTTAAGATTTAGAAATCTTAAGTATACATAGGGAGTTGGCTTCCCTAAGACCAACTCAGGTATAAGGAGATTGCGGATATAACGAGCGTTTAAGGAGTAAATGTTTAAAATTATGATCTATTTTCAGTTTACAGCAACTGCTCGTCCTGGACACAGACTAAATATTTTCCTTCGAAGATTTTTACCTACAATTTGTTAATGATTATACTTCAAATAAAATACAAATTTCAATAATGTTCTTCAGTTGGATGTCAATTTGCTATAGTATTTGCCTGCTTAATATACTGAGCCTCAAAAGATTTTACCAATGTGTTGTAGGTTATCCATAAATGTTTCTAGAATTGTTCGTAGAACTATTTTTACATAATATATATTCTCCATATGTATACTCAATAATTTTCTGGATATTACGTCTACCAACGAGCCAATATTTGCAGCCTCAAAGGTTTCATATTAACCGAATTGTACTGTATGCAAATATTACAAGTAATCTTATAATACTTTATTGTCGGAATTAGCATGATTACTATTGCTACAAATTAATCACGGCCCTTTTAGGAATATGTACATTCCAATTTTATGTTTCAGAGATGCAATTTTACATATTTCTTTTATAAAATTTATAGAACTACAAAAATTAATTGCAAACGAATAACTTACTGTCAATTTTTTCTCAGAATATAAGTGCACTTAATTAAATGTAAATAGAAAAATTGTCATTACAATCCACCTTTATGCGGATACCTATTTAAAAAGCAATATAGTTCCATTAAAATAAATGAACTTTATTAATGTACGTAATTATTTAACTGTGCCATTTGTTTAAAGTTTTATTGTACGTAATTTACTAATTTGCATATTAATACACAATCATAAAGTTTTAAACTCCAGTGTGACATAAACATACACCGTACAAGTACTATGGGGCTCTTCATCTTTAATTCCCAGGACAGTGTTTCTAGTGTACAAAACGGCATCAAAGTCTATCGATAAAAAATGCAAGACTGCCTTGTAAAAAGCTATCGTCACGTGCCACCCACAATCAGAACTTGGAAAACATCTTCTAATCTAATTTAACTGTGGTTTATGGTAGCAGAAACTACAACAAAGCGAGGGATATTTGCCGATTATTTTGTTACAACCTACAAGAAGACAGTTGTTATTTGACTTGTCTACTTGTGCTGGTGCCTGAAGTGTTTGTAACAAATTTCGAGAAGTTTGTTAACACATTTGAAATAGCTGAAATGCTACTTTATCAAATCTATGACGAACAATTCCAATTGTAAATTTACTTTGCACATATTTCAGTTTTGGTTAAATCTCAAATTCTCTAGATATTGGATGGAAAAGACCACCGATGGTGTTTAATTCGCAAACACCTTCAACAAAATCGTGGGTTTACTTGGGTTTCATCGTTATAACTTCCTACGTGCAACATAATTTGGTTTGCTATAAGTAAAGTGCTAAAGTCAAGTGAACGGTTTGTACTTATTTTTAGAGTATCACCACATATCAATTTAAATTTGAAATATAACGATTTTATCACGAAACCCACGTTGCCTGAATTATTTCCAGAATCGAATGTGCTAAGCGAACTTTAGAATTAATGAAAACGTTTAATTTCACGATGACTCTTAAAGATGCATGGTTGGAATAACAGAAAACTGATATCAGTATGAAAAACAAAAGGAAAAGAAATTTAGAACAATTTATTTCTAGTAAGTCATAACATGGGAAAACATGTACATGTTTGAAAATTAACTAGTATTAGCGTCTTTTGCCAAACTATGTTTTAATTTATTTTTAAGCAAATAGCAAAGGTTTTCTTTACGTCTTCTGCCGTCTACTTTTAATTTTATATAATACATACAAAACAATATATTAGTGCATCTGGTTTATTTTAAAAATTTCATTCTAAAGCCGTATAACGGAAGTTATGTTCTCGTATATGGTTAGCGTTAGTAGAACCCCGTTAGTGTTTCACTTGGTATGGGTTAAGAAAGACTGAATTGCGAATTCTTATTCGAATATAAGTGAAATAGTAAAAAAAATCTGTCAGAATCACGCACAACAAAGTGGGTGTTCAAGCAACGTAGCTTTATGTTTTGATTAAGCTCCTGATAGCCGTAGATTATGGCCCACTGTAATGTAGGTTAGGCACTTTGGTACGTTACTCGAGAACATGAACATTGAATGTTATAAGGATACATAAACACGCGTAAAGGAGCCATTTTGTGTAACTTTATCGCCATTTTGCTGTAGTTTAAAGCAGGAACGGGGTGCGTTCGAGGTGCGAGATAATGACTCTTGATAGTCTAATGACGTCACAGCAAGGGTTGATGCGAAACCAGGGACTAAGGACAATCGACCAAGTAATTGCATTTGCTTTTCCGTTTTAATGCCAAGAATGGAAAATTAGATGATATCTAACAATTCAGCATTTGCAAAAGATCTGCAGTTGAACCCCTAAGGATAGGACTTTTTAAAACAAGCTTAGAAGCAGTAGGAGCACTGTATATGTAAATTAGATAAATTTTAATATTCTTGGCTTGTCGCAAACATTCTGGACCATCAGCGCAGGAAAGTTGCGGCAGCGAAATTCTTTATTAATTACATTCCCGGTCGCTATCGAGCGCTGTTGGCTCGATGAGGCTTTCTAATTACGCCGCTCTACGCTAAAGCGCTGCAATCGCCTGGCAATATGCCATCTAATGGATACGAGCTCATAACTCATCGCGCAAAGGGTCAAATTAATTTGGGGGTTTAGGGAATTGCTTACACCACAATTCAGACGTACAGCTATACTAATAAAACAATGGGAATTTTGCTAATAAAAATAACACAATACAAATACTGAAGTTAGAATCGACGTGCGCCCTCCGAATGGAGTGTTTATGTTATGAAATAACACGGTATTGCTGCCGATGACTCCCGTGTGGAACTTCCAGTTTCTGGTATTACCCTCGTACCTGTTTGTATTATACTGGGCGGGTGCTCTGCGGTGTATGGCAATAACATTCGATTATAGGAGAACGACAACGGCACGTCGTGTTTTTCTGAACCAAATTGTATGGAGTGAAGGTTTTAAGAGAAAGCATCATGAAAATACATGGCGAAAATAACAGGACAGTTAAACTTTCTAAATTTTACCCTTTTGAATTTAGGAGTTTCAACCAGCGGGGGGTAATTCACAAACGTTGGCAATATAATTTCGTTTTTTAAACACAATGACAGGCTACCTGCTAGCTTTAAATAACCCTTATACATCCGAAAATATTGAAAAACCTAAAAATTTACTTCGGAAACCTTTGAAACATATCTAGATTTTCTGATACGGGGACCATGTATGTATGTGAATCAAAAATATTCTCACCATTAGTTAATTAGCATAAGCATAAAACAAGACTGATGCAGGAAGAAACCCTGAAAAGCGAGTGATTTATTAGTTTTAGTCATGCATTCATTTTTAAATGTAAAGTGAAACCATAATTACAAACGTAACCAACACCTCTAGCAACCATTAAGTAAAATTATTCCGGTCAAAACGGAAACCACGAAATCATGCGCCATAACACAAGCTGATAATCACACGTATCATTTAAATTACGACAATGCCTAGGGGTGCAGCTATGTCCAGGCTTAACAAAGCTGCAGTCCCTCGGGATAAAAGGGGTTTCTCCCTCGAGCAGAAGGGGTCCGACATAAAAAGAGAACGATCCGTGGAATGGCGAATATACAGCCATAGCCAGTTATGCAAACTATGGTCACTATCTCTTCTATTGGCCATTTGGCTCACGATGGACAATCGTCGGTTAGCTCCCGATTGCCGCTGGGGGACTCATCTAGAAAATTATATCATGTAGCTCGGGTGCGTGTGCTAAAGGGGAATGTTTATAGCGGCAGTTGAGCCACTCGCGCCACGTAGATCGTGTCATTTCCATAAAACCAGCAACGAACGAGAATTAGTCCTCTATGAGCCATGAAGTTTTCACAATACAAAGCATATATTCATATATAGTCTTTATTCCGCCTAATTTACCTTTTTAGTTTCGTATGCACCAAAAATATAGTAAACCTTTTATTTGACATTTCCCCACTTTGTTAGTCGTTATTATACTGCCAGTATATCTCGTTACGAAAATAACTGACTCGACCGATATACTCGTAAGCCCAGGTTTCAATCAGGATGCGCAGATCGATCAATAAAAAACGAAAAGCGTAGCTTATGCGATTCTCTTTCCCTTAAAGATGCCAGTGAAATTATAATAAGTTGTTCCAGCGTTTGTTAAATACCTACAAGATGTGAAAAACCAACATGAAAAATGATTTGTTATATTTTGAAAACCATTGCCTGATTTACTATTATTTTTTATTTTTTGTCCGCTACATGTAAGATTTAATAATTTAAGAAAAAACATTTTATGTTTACATTTTTGAAAATAGGTTTGTAACGATAGGATCAACTACAACTTAAAACATTTTTGTAATGCAGAAGTCTTTTTCCCTACTATCTAAATGCTAAAACAATTTTCTAATAAAAAGAGTAACTATATGAGTCTCATAAATGAAATCAAATACTCCATATTCTATCTATTCTAACTCCTAATGTAAAACAGTGATCTTATGGCGGTTATGCGCACAGTGTAGACTTGAAAGAAATAGTAGTCGAGAACGAATACGAAGTCACATCGATTATTTACTGCAGCAGAAAGTAATGAACAGTTCTTGTAAAGCAATTTCTACAAAGCTCCCTATACTACAAGCTACATACTTGGTAAAATTTGGACGTAAGCTATGTTCTACGCTACATTTGTTAAAAGTAGCATACAACATACAACTACACACTATTTACAGTAATTCTTTTGGCTACTACCTACTCAATTAAACGAAAACTAACCTAAGCCGTCAATTTGTGTTATATAACTGCCTCTTGAGCAAATCCATTTGTTTGTTCACTGCTCCTCATGATTCCACAAAACAATCATAGGACGTATTTTCATAATTCAATGTGCACACCAACCGCAATCATCAACTGCAACATTTGAAGATGTCAATGTAGGATGTATGGAATTATATTTTTCGTGCTTCTGAGCTTTCCGTTAGATTAGATACTTTTGGGCACAACTGCAGGGAATTTTCTAGCTTTTTATCTGCTGGGAACTTTCTAAGTCCGCGAGTATAAAACTTAATATCTTTATCTTTTATCTTTAATTATATTTTTCGTGCTTCTGAGCTTTCTGTTAGATTAGATACTTTTGGGCACACCTGCAGGGAATTTTCTAGCTTTTTTATCTGCTGGGAACTTTCTAAGTCTGCGAGTATAAAACTTAATATCTTTACATGCTTATGGGAACCTAGTCAAAATATTAAATCGAAATGTTCTAGTAATTTATTTAATATTTTTAGACAAAAATATGTTTTCTATAGGTTACTCTAATTTATGTGGCGGCAAAAAATAGCTTCTTGCTTCAGCTACAACTGCGGCTGCTATCGTTACGCATTACTTATTTTCAAGTAGCGCGCTACTTTACAAAACCGAAAGAAGAAAACTACAGTAGTTCACTAATTCCTAACTCTGGTTAGAACTTACAAGTTTCCAATATTAACATCTCTAACTTATCTTCAGTCATAAATTAACCAAAATGGCATAATAAAACAATAAAACATTCTCAATTTGATGTAAAATGTATTGACCTGTTATATAAACTTAACCTTGCAAAATTATTGCATTTTCTCCTTCAGAAGTTACCGATTTGATTATTTATCATACCTTCCCCACAGTTTATTGTAATTTATGTAGTGAAAAAACAGTATCTTGCTTCCGCTATTGCTACTATTCTTTTAACTTGCTGCCCGCACACGTTACTATTGTTCAAGTAACGCTTCTGTAAAAGGAACAAACAATAATCAGACTACAGTAGTTAGCTACTCTGGTTAAAACTAATGAAAAGCATCATATTTTAACATCTCTACTATATCTTCAGCAGTGAATTAATAGTTTATTCTAATTTATGTAGCGAAAAGCTGGTTTTCGCTTCGCTACTGCAACCGTTTTTGGCGTTACACCTTACTCTCTATTTATTACTTCAAGTAGTGAGTTACTTCAAAAAAATTAACTTTAGTAACGCGCTATTTCCCTACTCTGATGTGTAACAAACGAAAATTTACATCTCATTTCTCGGATTGATGTAAATATTTAAAGTTTTCGAATAAACTCAACCCTACAAAAATTATTGCATTTTCTCTTCATAAATACCGGATGTGATTATTTATCTGGATCTGCATAATGTGAATACAGCAGAAACCCCTTTTAATAAACCCGTTTATAGCAAACCGAAATGAAAGTCCTGAAACACCGTCTATTAGCTTAAATGTAAGTGTTTATCGGAAATAACGAACACGCTTACAACGATCTGTCGGTTATAATGAACAACGTCTATCGTACCCCTTTTAACCTTTTATAACGAACTACAAGCAGGTATTATTAATAACCTGTAACAGTTTCTTCTAACGGTTATTTGTGTAGAAGTTCATAAAAACTGGCAGAAATTGAAGAATTAGATAATGACAGAATTATTGCAGGCATCCAACAATCAATGAGTGATCAAGGTGATAAATCCGTTGTTAGTGTTATTAGTGATGAAGACGAGGAAAGTGAATGTGAGTTATCGATAGTGGTTATTCAGTCAGAAGCGTATAAGCAGTTGTATATTATTCGAAATGTTTTACAAGCTCAGAATGTGTCGCCTGACATATGAAACAGTTTTGGTGCTGTTGAAAACTTTATAGATGACTTGAACACAGCAAGTGAGAAAAATCTAACAAAAATTACCGACTTTTTTCATGCCAGTCGGCTGAAAAATATTTTAATGTTTTATTGCTTCATTATTTGTTCTTTTGGTATGTAAAATCAATTATGCACTTAAAAGGCAATAAACATATTTTAACCGCATTCTTCGTTATTATTGTTTATAACGAATACCGGAAATAGTGAACCAATTTTTGGATTCCCCTTGAGATTTGTTATAAGCGATGTCTACTGTATATGCCAAATGAATTCACATTATTTCTATTAAAACAATTCAGTATATGGTCAGTTACGACAGAAGAAGATTGGAAATACTTAATACCTGAAACGTAAAGTTTATTAAGTAATTAATTTATGATGAAGATCGTATACGGTATACAAGAATTTTATTACAAACAAAAGTTACTATCCAGAAAACGTTCTCAACTCAACAGCTACATGTATTAGCTACTCGCACGTGATTTCACAAGGTTTTCTTTGTAAGGCTCTCTCGAAGTGGATACATTTAATTAGGTATGAAGTAATAGCAGTATAATTATTTAACTAGCTAAACTAATTTTAAATTTACATCTGTAGAAACATTTTTAGTATCTATCTTTTACTCCATGGACCGTTAAATGTATGCTGATGATAATCCATACACATTCTGAATTCTAATGAAACCATAGAATAATGTAAGTACAACAAAACCGAAATATACGTTTGAATGTTTTAAAAATTACAAGTGTAATGTTTGCTAACAATAATATGGTCCTAGATTTATATTTAAGATGTATTCATTCTTTATACCAACACACGATCGCATGCTACCGTTTCATTAAGGTAGTTTTCCAATACACAGTTCTGTTTTCCGTTAAATCTACTCCAAAATTAATTATTCCATTCTGTGCACGTATAGGATGGCTATTTGACTATTTATAGTTCATTCGTACATAAACTACCCGTCACTGGCGCCTATTCCAGGAAGGTGTCAAACAATTGAGTAAATTATTAAGGCAACCCTGCACGCAAATGACAATTTGCTATTTGTTTAAGATCGATTATTCTTTCGAGTTTTCCAATTTATTTAATTCTATATTACCCCTTGCCGTCATTGTATCTATTCTTAGTTATATATTCTACAATGCGCTGATAACGAAATGCTAAAAATTAACACGCATATTTGCTAGAAACCGAACAGCTTGAGTTATATTGTTTCAAAAACATTCAGTTGTATCGTCGCATGAAGGAAACTACGCCGCAGGAGATTATAGTAAAAGAAAAAATTCCCGCGTAAAATATTTATACACATATTTAAATTAAAGAAAAAACTTATTTAAAATAAATTATTTGATTGGAGCTGGTTGTAGTTAACTGTTTATTTGAATTTCAAATAAATTACTGGTAACGGCCGAGCTCCATGGTTAATCTCTTCATTTTAATCATTAAACTGCCCATGCCGCCCATAAAGGTGAGCATAATGGTCAACTTTTGCTATTGATCTGACACTAATTTAATTATTTATGTAGTTTAGTACAAGAAATAACACTGCCGGCACTGGCGAATTGCACCATAAATACTTATGACTGTAAACTTTTACCAAATATTTAAATTTTGCAAATTTTCTGTATAAATATTAACTTTTTGGAAAATGAGGCACCTGCTGAACTATTAACTTTCACTTCTTTGGGCATCTGTGTAATGCAAGCATCTATGTCAAGTCTTTTTGAGTAAAAAAGTGAAATATTTATTGCGCCATTTAACCCATAGAAACACACAAATATTATTTTATAGACCTTTTTGAGAAACTATTAGATAAAAGACTATATAAAGCTTGCCTCCACTGTCAATGTTTTTTCGCCGTTTAAATAACTGATTCAATTCACAATATTTTAAGGAGATACGATTAATGCAAATTGTATGCTATTAAATAAGTGAATATTTACCGACCATTCCTATTTAAATCATAACAAGTTCAGTTAACATTTGCCTTTAGAACAATATTCTAACATAATCCTATACAGGAGATGCTAAAATGCATTAGCGGTTAGCAGATCTAAATTTTGGAATGAGATACAGCAAAATATATGCACATAAAATTAAGTTAGGCCTTATATATTACCATAAAAAGTATTTAAAGGGTAGAATCTAGGAAACTTAAAAATTCGCAATTACTCGCATACTTTTGTATATATTTTTTAAATAACCTGAAATTCTATTCTTTGTTTCAATCCGTATAAAACCTACATAGTGTAAATGATATACCAATGATTACCTGCCACTAGTCATACATATATAGTTAGGAACTTGAAATAATTCAAATTTTGGAATATTCTAGCCTCAGGAAGGGGTTCTGTTTTGAATAAAGCAGTCTGATCTGACAATCCACAGCGTGAAACGAAAGTCCTACATTTTTATTATATATAATTATCATTATTTATACTTTCGGCATCTTATTTTAATTTTAATTAGTAGTAAAATAGTGTATCAGTTTCTCACATGGTAAAATAAATATACAATGCTGTTATAATTACCATAAACACATTCTTGACTGTGAGTTTCTAAATTTTCTTATTGTACTTTTACGTACAAAAGGACAAAAACTCGAGCCAACAAGAAAATTCTGTAACTGCATTAGTAATCTAATGAGATTGAACACATACAGTTTAATTAGCAAAGTGTTATCGCAGTGCCTTTAAAAAAACTGTCTGCAAGCTGCTACAGCATAACCGAAAACGTAATGTATATTACAGAAGCAATTATGCAACTCATCTAAATTGTGCGTATTTAAACAGCATAAAATCATTCTTCTACTTTTGTATCTTTTCTAAATTACAATTATATAGAATAAATTTGAAACTCTGTAACATTATTTTCCGCAAAATTTTGAATAGCATACAGGCAACAGTAGCATGTAAGAGTATTATAAAGTTTTTATAAATTTCTTTAGGTATTCAAAGGTAACTGCGATAACACTTTTTGACTACACTGTATATCACTTCAGATGCCAAAAAAGGATTTGAGTATCAAAGGCAGTATATATTATGTTTCAGTAACTTAAAAAAATCAAGCTTTAATTCGATGTTATAACGGTAGCAACGCCATAAATTAGAAAGGTTGAATTATAACCAGGTCTCTAAGCAAAAAATGCTTTTGAATGAGTATTAATAATGAAGTCCTTTTATAGAATAACTACTAATTTAAAGCTTAGAAAATTCGGTACGATACAGGAAAGGTTCTCCACGATATTAGAAGTTCTAAAACACATTTTATGAGGCAATTTACATAATTAAAGTCCTTTTGGAACAAGCTCCCAATTAGGAATTATGACATCCAAGGAATAAAAACCCATAGTTGTATTATAGTTTCCAGTTGAGAAAGTTAAGAATGGTTTTACACCCCTATAAAGTGGCTGTGTCAACAAGCAATAAAAGCCTTGTAACCGATTTTACCACGGAGGTAATTGTTATATTGCAGCGTTACACAGTTTAGAATTGTAAATCCATAGGAAGTGGGATATGTGGTTTTTATAACTTCATGCCAATTTTTATAACTTACGCTTTATTCACATGCTCTAACAAAAAGGTAAAAATATAAAGGGATCGTTTACTTTTTGTACATTTAGCATTGTAGACTAATCATAAATAGTTGTTTGTTTGCGCAGGAACAGAAGATATAACTTTAATATTTCGCCAACCATACAGATTGACAGTACATACTTACTTAACAGTTTACGAAAAAAAAAATTACATCAACGTTAACCCAAATAATGAGCAGGAAAAAAAAAGAGTACAGTTCTTGCACTTCTAATTTCTAATTTTTAAGCAATAGTTGCGTGTGAGAAAGGCTACTTTCCAATGTACCAGCCAGATTTATGAGGCATATTAGTCATGTCTAACTGTACCAATAATAAATTTAAATTTTGATAAAGTAATTCAGACGGCTGATTTTAGATTTTAAAAAACACGATGCTGTGATAATGTCATTAAATTTGAATTCATATTATTGATATTTTATGCTAAATACGCAACTAGCAGCACCAATGTTTGAAACAGCAATAAATTGAGGCGGATAAAAAATCAATTAATTCATTTTTATAATATATGAATGGACGGGAAAGCTTGTTACTCTAGATTTATGTTAATTTTTGCAACATATTTTTTTTTTCTTTTTAATTCTGTGTTACCTTGTTGGTATTTTCAATTAAACGAAAAAATTGAATACTTTCATTATCAAGCCTGTTCTATTATTTACAAGAAATGTTATTTACCGATATGCAAACACCACAGCTTTTTTTGGCCGTTGTAAAGCCAAGTCGCAGCTCCCAGAATCAAATTTATTCGGAATGAAGACGTAGGTAGTAATAGTGAAGTTTATTGTTTAGCCGTTAACTGTTGTTAAGGTAAAACATTAACAGATCTTTTATGGGCTACATTAAGCATGCATATTGTATTGTATGTGCTTTTACAACTTAATAATATTACATTACGCGAAGTGATGTATGTGTTTTACCGTAAGCTTATTTTTAACAACGCCAGCATTTAACGACGATAGTACAGTACGAATAAGCTAATTCAAAAGTGGATACAAAATAAGGTTGACCAGACGTCCCTATTTTTGGTTCGATGTCCCCAAGATTACCGAGACTATTGTATATACTGATTTTCAGATACTCATAATTTTTTGTTGTACATGGTCCGGCAAACTTAAACAACAAAACAGATGAATATATATTTTTAAACTAGAAGGATGGGAGTTTTTATCTTCTAAATATTGTGTCTCGCAAATGATCTTTTTTGCTATGGCTGTGTTACGCGTTAAAAGTGCCACAGACTTAGAGGCCCTACAGATTAACGTGAGCTCCGAACCAACGGGAAGTGTGAACACTTCTACTCCACACACGATTTACTACGCAGAATACCTCGCTGGTTTGCCATTGTCTTGTAAGGGAGAACGACCGTTAAAAATCCGATGTTCCGGTATTGGGAATTGAACCCAATATATTCTTCTAAATGTCTGTCAAAATTTTGTATAACCGCTAGAAGGACGTTCCGTCGAATAGCGTTTATTTCGCTCGTTATGTCCCTTTTTAGCTCTTCCAAATTTTTGGGCACATTCGTAGTCAATTTTTGAAATATCCCCAAAGAGTCGAAGGAATAGTACCATTTTTTTAGTCAGTCTATTTCGAAAAAATCACGTAAGTATCCATTCTAATTTTCGGAGTATGAGTTGTTGTGACGAGTTACTGAAATCTATATTCCCTAAATTTGTCTTGAATTCGTGGTACAAAGAATGTACAGTTACCACACGGGCATCTTTAAAAAATAATCTGTGCTCCTATACGCGGAAATGGCACACCACACGGTTACTTTTGGACTATGTAAAGGTCGCTGGTGAATTTTACGTCAATAACTACAGTATTGCATATTTACATCACTGTTAAAATAAAAGTGTGCTTCTTCACTCATAAAGAGATAATTTTCAATATTTTGATGATGGTTATAAAAATGCTGTAAAAAGTCTGTTAATCTTATCTTAATCACTTAATTTCTTAACTACAGCGATTTTTTTGTAAGGGTGAAAATTTATTATTTTACCATTCTTCGCATGCTTCGGTCAACAAATGAAGGGCAGGAAAATGTTGAACAATCGATCTTTTTTGGCTAGCAGTGATTGCATTGATAACCCTTTCATTGTAAAGATCAGTGTAAGCAGACCGTGGTCTTCCATGTTTTGTCCGCAAAGGAACAGTACGATTCCAAGACTAAATAGTCTTACGCTGAGAAAACTGACGGACAATAAACTGGTGTCGAAAACGCTTCTTGAACAGCAAGGACCGAGTTAAATTGGATAAAATTTCTTAACACAAAAAGCGCTTTCTTTTAAAAATGCTGCCGTAATAAATAGTAGATTAGTTTTTCTTTTATTATACAAATACAATGTTTAATACATTTTGCCGGTCCCAGCTATATAGGTAATTTTTCAATAAAATGTTGGTATTTCTTAAAAGTTGTTTGGAAACTTTTTTGTCGCTTCTTATCTATTTCTGTCACGGCGTAGTATGTCAAAAACGTCGGGTAAAAACAGAGACAGAATTAAAGATCAGATCCGATCGCTACTACTCCCGAGTGCGTATACAGTACAGTCGCGATCATCCGAACGGCGGATACTCGTGTTTATTTGTCTCGACAATCCGAAAAAAGCCGTGTTAATCCGATTTGATTTCCGTTTTTCACGCTCCATATTTTCCTACAGAATAAATATCTTCGGGGATTTACACATGTTATACGGGGGATTTAAACAGGTTATGTTTTAAATGGCAGAACGGGGAACCACCGACGCGTAAGTGTACATCTGAAACAATATACAAACATCTCAAACATAATACAATACAGGCGGTACTTCCCCGATAAACAATCCAGTAATATACACACAAGCATGAAAGGCAATTTGGAATTGCACATTTAAGTTCATTGTAAGCAATACTACGGTGTCATGTAAGTATTACACCAAAACATAACGTACCATTTTAACTTGTTTTTTTTAACAAGTTATATCTCGGTAATTCGAAAAATCCGCTAATCCTAACACCCCGTGGACCTATTTAATTCCGATTATTGCGACTGTACCTGTATTTAATGATCTCTTCTTCTTCGAGTGCCTTTCTCTTACGGCACGTAGCGATCTTCTCTCCATGTGTCGGAGCGTATCTCTGCTGCGCGTTTAAAGTGCCACCGACATGGTGGACTTACAGCTTAAGGTGGGCTCCGAACCACGGGAAGTGTAAACATTTCTACCCCAGAGAAGATTTACTAGCCAAACAAAATAGCTCGCTGATTCGCCATAGCCTTGCAAGGGAGAACGGCCGTTACAAATCCGACGTTCCGGTACTGGGAATTGAACCCAGGAATGTCAGCGTAGAAGTCTAACGCGTAAATCTCTAGCACAAGGCTGGCTCTCCTATCTTTTATTAAGATAAATTTCTGATAATATTGTAAGGTATTGTATAAATGTTGACAAATAAATGTAACTGAAAGGATTTGTTTTTTTACTCGCCATGCCCGATTTTTAATTTACTGATTAACAAAATAATAGTTGTAAATTATTCTTATGGATCGAAAATACCACATGTTCGCAAATACTGGTAGTTTATGTACGGAAAAAAGTATTGCAAATTACATAATGACAAGTAATGCCTGTGAGTAAAACTATGCAGACTGCCATTACGAGTAATCATAGTTTAAGGACCATGGAACCGCAAGAATTTTGTACAGGGTGGGCAAATTTCGATGTTTGTATAGGGTAACTCGGTAATTATAGGAGATACAAAAAAATGGAAGGCACGTTCTCGATCTCTTTTTTTGAGACAAATTCACTGGCGGAAACAAAAATTTGCTATCATCTTTTGTTTTCGAGTTACAAACAAAAGTTCGATTTTTCGACTTTTAGACACATGTGAATATCGTGGTTGTTTGTAAAGTTAGGAGAAAATAACTTTTACATTCTCAAGGCACTTTTTTCTGTATAATCCAGTGGCGTCG